>QANT01003686.1:0-52988 GCA_003254885.1 Purshia tridentata | reverse complement strand
CAAAAGTAAAGATTAAATGAAACCCAAAACTAAAAAATTAAACAAAATCTCAAACGAAACCTCAAACTTTTTTTTTCAATTGCCTAAATGTCTCAAACGGTCAAATTCCAATTAATTTTAAATTTTTTTCTGTTCTTCCTTTTTTTTTCCTTCCTTCCTTTTTTATTCCTTCCTTTTTTTTCCTTCCTTTTTTTTTCTTCTTTTTTCCTTCCTTCTTTTTTCTTCCCTACCTTTTTTTTCTTTCCTTCCTTTTTTCTTTTCTTTCCTCTTTTTCTTTTCCTCCCTTTTTTCCTTTACCTTCCCCCTGCCCAGCTGCCCGTGAGACCCACTCTCTTTCCCCTTTTTTTTTCTTTCCTCTCTCCTCCTTGCCCGTGAGTCTCACCTTTCTTTCCCATCTTTTTTTTTTTTTCTTCCTTCCTCACACAGCAGCCGCCACCATGTCAGGCCACCAAGCATGCATTTTCCGATCAATCCAAGGCCACCAGCGGAAGGCCCAGACGCCGGCCATCTTCTCCTTCCCTTCCTCCACGCCGGCTAGCCACCATGTGCTTCCGAAATTGCAAAATTGAAGATTTCCACTGCTGGTTTCTTTCGCCGATTCCGGCCACCTCCGAGCTCCGATCACCTTTTTCTTTTTTTTGGGTTTTTCTTCCCTCACCATAGGCTTTCATTCCCCTAAAGTTTGATATGCCAATTTTGAGCAATTTGAGTTTTGATTTTTAGGGTTTGAATAGAATTCGAAAATTTCTGAAAATTTCGGATACTTCAGCGAAATTTCAAAAATTTGGCCGAAATTTCCAAAATTTACACGAAATTTAGAAGGAAAGGTTTTAAAATTTCCATACCTCCCAAAAACGAAATTTTCGACGAAATTTAGCCGAAAATTTCGAAATTTAATTCCTTAAACCCAACAATACTCTGTATTTTTTGCACCCAGAGATTATAACTTTTTAACATTTTCATAACAGTTTTAGATTAATTCGTATTCATTGATTAGCAATTTAGCACATAATACAAGTATTTGTGGAAAACTGCAAGCAACAATTCTAGTTGTTTTTGGTCAATCAAATAACACTTCTTAGTTATTTGCTTGTAAAAATACTTAATAGTTTATTCATTGTCTTACTTTTTAAGTAGTTTGATACTTTGATAATGATGGGTCAGGTCAATATTCTTTAAATAGTTTCTTTTCTTTGTGGTTTTCTTGTCCACTTGCTCCAACGTTCTAATTTTTTAAGGTCACCCGTGATTCTGCACAAGATAGAGTAAGTGGGGGTGTTGTGGCCCTTGTGGGACGGTGTTGTACTGAGTACACTATGGGTGAGTGCGCATGTGATAAGCCAAAAGGCCCAAAACTCAGTGCAATTCTATAGGATTCTTATACCGTGATTGGAATTGGCTTCTTTTTCATTACATCTCTGTGTAATATTTGACATATTATATTGTTATATTTATTAATTTATAATTCCATATAAAATTGATATTATTAATAGTTTATCGTTTATATTTATAATGTGATAACATATCTGAGCAATATGATAATATAATATATTATTTTTAAGAAAATTTTTCATGTGTTACCCCATATAGTAGGCCATAACATGATGCATCCATTGTACACTTTAAAGGACCATGATTTATTTAATAGTCGTTGGGAGTTATTGGCATGCTATACACTACCAAAAGATGAAAAGAACCTGATTCTACAATCATTAGGATCACTCTCTTTTTGAGGCTAATCGATAGCCTTCTCCATGTGACAATATCAAAAGGAGAAGACCCTGCCTAACCGTTGGTCATTGATTCCATCTATTTGGAACAATAGTGAACCCACGAAAAGAAAGTTCAGAATTGGAGGGAAAAGTGAATAAGTGATGATGTTTGAGTACAAGATTGATGCTCATCTTTCAGCTTTATAATCAGTATTTCAATCCCCAGAAAAAATAAAATAAAATAAAAGCATTTGGGCTGGATGAAAAAAGATAGAGACGGACCTGGGCTTAGTCTTTTTACAGCTGATATTGGATTGTTGACCCATGTCCAAAGGTCCACTCTATTCATTTGACGAAAGCCCACGAATACACATATTGGCACCAGCCCATCGATCCCACACTTTGACAGTTGACTGGTGCTGAAGAGGTAGTGGTGGTTTGAAGTTGAAGGTGAGATATCGGAACTGGTTAGAGTTTATAGCGCCAATTGAAAGTTTATTCTTATCTGTTATCTGTTATCTGTTATCTGTTATCTGTTATCTGTTGTCAGTTATCAGTTATCTGTTGTCAGTTATCAGTTATAGTCAAAGGAAGAGTGAGGATGGCATTGGCATCCATAGCAATAGCATCATCAAATCCCGTGCATTCGTCTGTAACTTTAGCAATTGGCAGAGGAAGAGGAGGTGGCAGCACAAGGAGGAGGAGGAGGACCCAATGTCTAAAGATTACTGGGTCAAGTCTCCCTGATGCCTCTGCCCTTTTCCAAGCAGCTCACCACACTGTATGTATGTCTTTATTTGAATTGGATATGCATGTTTCTTATTATTATTATTTAATTTGTTTACATTTTAATTTCTCTCATTGGTTTTCACTTTTCATCATAATTCTTTTTTGTTATTCATTCTATTGTTTTGGTAATATATCCAAAATCAGTTTCTTTTACTCAATTTTCTCAGCAACTTGATGGAGGGCTTGGTGATGTTTGGCACTCTGAAAAAATAGTGAATGTTAATATGAATGATAATGAAGTATACTGTATACAAATTTGCGTGCAATTAGTAAAAGGAGAAAGATTGGCAGAAATTATAACTATTTAAAAGGAGAAAGATTGGCAGAAATTATAACTATCTTTAATATTTCCTTCTTGCTTTGATGATTTGTATGATTGCTATATGTAGGAATTAATTGAAGGAAGATTCATATTTGACTTTCTAGGTGGATACATATATTAAAAGTGGTATGGTTGTTGGGTTGGGCTCTGGTCAAGCTTCTGATATGGCCATACAGTATATAGGTCTGCAACTTGGTGCAGGTGCTTTAAAAGATATAGTGGGGATACCGACGTAAGTATGCATTCTTTCACCTGATTAAGAATTTATAGTTTTTTTTTTTTCTCCTTTTCAAAATGCCTCTGATTTCTGGGATTCTTAAGAACCCTTAAGTGAGTATGGAAACAAGCGATTTCCTGGGATATTATTGAACTGAGTCTTGCTCAGCTCCATTAACTGGTGAAACTGAGACAACTTGGGAAAACTTGTCTCATGTGAAGCATTATACTTTCTTTCCTTCCTTTTTACTCTATCATGAAAAAATGTTGCTTTGGCCTCATGCAGGTCCATAGAATGTGCAAGTGAGGCAGCAAAGGCAGGAATTCCATTGGGTCACTATGAGGATAGTTCTCAAGTGTGCACAAATTCTTAACATCTGAAAATTTCCTTTTCATTGAGGCTTTGTGAGTTAAAATGTTTTAGAAGGTTATCCTTGCCTGTTAGTTGGAGAAATTACAAATGCCATGTCTATGAATTTTCTTTTGGGTTCACCAAAAGAAAAGCTACACTGGAATCAAAGAATTCTGAAGCTTATCAAGGCATGAGAACTGAAATGATATGTTATATAAGATATTATTATAGACATTTTCTTAACAAATGTTCCATGCACCATTCTCAATTTGCGATCAATACAAGATTTCCCCTAAAATTTAAACCTTAGTAGAACATCATTTTAACTTGTTCCTTTGTAGATTGATTTTGCATTTGATGATGCTGATATTATGGAAGAAGGAACACTTATTGCTGTCATTGGGAGAAGATTGAAGGGCGAGGAGTCCATAATCCAAGAGAAGGTGATTTATAATTTGTTACCTGTCCTGTTTCTATGGGCTTTTAAAACTCAAATAGCATGCCAAATTTTTCACAACCATGTCAGAATTGATACTGTGCAATATTATATTTTGTTCACAATTTTCCAACTTGCATAAATTGATATTTTAGGTTGCTTAATATGAAGCACTTACTGGAGAACTATATCTTGCTTTTCATTTGCAGTCAATATTAAATGCAGCCAGTAAACTGGTGTTCATGATCACGGAAAAGCAGTACAAATGTGTTTCCGATGGTTCCATTCCAGTTTTAGTGAATCCTGTACTCATCACCTGTTTTAACTAATTAAACCATTAAGTACTAGATTAAAAGAAATATTGTCTGAACACGCAAACTAAATTTCAGCTCAACTGGTTGGAAACTGCTGAACAGATTGATGACCTGTTTTTAGGTGATGCAGAGGTATGCTCTTTCGTAATACCATTAAGTCGCACCTTTTTATAGAAGAAAATACAACTTAACAATCAAATATTTTTCATGAGAATGGAGGAGCTAGTATATAAAATGATATCATAGACTCAGTCTTGTATTTCATAATGATTTTTCCATTTTATATCTTCTGAAGGTATGGAGGAGACCATCGATTGGGATGGCAGGTCCTTTAGGGGGTGACTTCCCACTAATCACCAGACAAGGCCATAATGTTCTTGATGTCATATTTACATCTCCAATACTAAGTCTTGGTAGGTCTTACAATCATGGTCTTTTCTTGTTTTAATTAGGCTTATGTGCTTGAAGTTAAGCTTGCATGACTCTTTGTGAACTTCAATTGTAGATGAAGTATCAAAGAGCCTTGATGAAGTTGATGGGGTTGTAGAGCATGGAATCATTTCCAAGTTCCCGTTAAGTATTTTGTTCCCTTGTAAACACTTTTCTGCTTTTACAGATGTTGTATACATATTGCTGTATATTGTATATAAATAGGCATATATAAAACTAATTCCAAGTTTCATTTCTTTATTTCTATAAATGTTTATTAGGTAGAATATATAAACTAATTCCTGTGGTCTTACAATGGTGAACAACAGATGCACAGCAGTAATTGCTTCGGAAAGTGGACCATCTGTTGTTGATAATCTGCCAAAGAATGCCGTAAAGGGACCTTAGTAGCAAGAGCTTGCATCATATACTTATATATATTTGCTCTTGTTTCTGCACAAAAGCTTTCTTTCTGTAAGGATTTTACTGCTACATACAAAACACAGTTTTATTTATAGTGTGGTATTGCCAATATGCCATATGGCTTAGTTTAGTTGCACGCATTCTATGCATACACTATACAGTGCATGTGGCATACCATGTTATGAAGATATGCTGTATGTGATGACTGGGGTGGGATTTGGGTTGGATGAAGCTAACTAATTTGGGCAACTCAGACAGTAATATTTGATAAGTTGAACAAATACAGACAGAGGAATCTATAACCCAAGATTTGTTTTAAATAGTTATGAGAATTCTAGTGTCAATTTGCCCAACCACCAAGTTATTATAAAATTTGGGAATCTAACAAAGGTGAAGAAACCAAAGAAATTTAGACAAATGCAGATAAATCTCTCATGAATTCCTCGGGTTATTCGGATAAAATAAAATGAATTTGTTACTTATAAGCATAGCATTGAATCGAATTATTCAGTCTTTTCGAACTTTAAGGTACAACTGCTCCTTAGAAGTTAGTAAGGGGCTGGTTAGGTTTTGTCAGTTGCCACATTCATATATTCTCTTCTTCCTCTCACCCGGGGGAGGTCGGGTCCGTCTGTTGTATATAAGGGTCGCATGCATGACCAGTCAACAAATGTATGCTATAAGTAAAGCCAAGAATGTCACAAGACAACATACACTAATAGATATATCATATATGTAGTTGCTTGGATCTTTGCTAGCTAGGAAGTGGCAAACATGACAAACTAGAAATCAATAACAAGTCTTTCGAGCCCGTTCTGTTTTTAACTAGTTTGCTTTGTTTTCTTGAGACTTTAGCCCTCCCTCTTACCAAAAAAATAAAATAAAAAATCAATGACAACAAGCAATTGTTGGTCATTAGCTGATTAATTATACATTATTTTTCCACATAAAATGTCTTCCTTAAATTTCACTTTCACCGGCCTAGGAAATTAATCGATTTAATATCAAACAAGGATTCCAAATTCAATTATGACAATTAAATATGGTTGTGCTCGTAATATGACCAGTCAACAGTCACACACCACCTATATCTGTGTTCTTAAACACACTCATTTCTTTTAAGAAATTTCACAACATGTAATATAAATAAAGTAATTAGAATTGTAATGAAATAATGGTTGGATCTCTTTAAAAGAAATCCATTGGGAGGGTAAATTATTGGGGAGTTTAATTAAGTATTAATATTAAATTCAGATGTGGTCGTGCACAACACAAGAGCACGCCAAGGTTGATTACAATTTGCAAGTCCTTGGAGTTCAGAGTAGGCAACTATTGGCGACCAAACTGATCAACTGAAGTGATCTACAAATTAAAATTAAAGGTGGTCTGGTCTGGTCTGGTGTGTAATAGAGTGAGACTGCCGGCGTCTACTAATTAGTAGGCCAATATGGTCAACAATAATGAAATTTCCAGGTTCATTAATTTCCAGAACTCTAGCAGTTGCAGTCAATTCGGGTAGTCCTTTGATTAACTTTGGTCATTGGCTTCCAGACTCACAATCAAGCCTAGTCATTTTCTGTCACATGTGGGTCAGTTTAAAGCTTAAAACTGCTTAATTAATTTCTTTGGTACAACAGAATATATGATTGAAATTGACATAAGATTGAATTAAGAGTTAATTACATAAATAGTCCACTTATTATTCACTAAGTCTTATTTTGGTCTACAAATTTTTTTAAGTGCCATATTGGTCTACGAATTATCTGAAAGTTCCATTTTGGTCCAAATTGGGTAAAATTTAACAATTTTGCCCCTTAATTTTGTACCAATGAGTTGCACTTTGAAAGACAAAATTGTCCATTTTAGATCAAAATGGAACAAATAGACAATTACTATAAAACTTAAAAAAATTTGTGTACCAAAACGAGATATAGCGAATAATAAGTGGATTATTTTTGTAATTTTCTCTTGAATTAATTACCGCAATGTTGAAAAAAACACTTAAAAAATCATGACAAACGAGATAATATTATTTTGAACAGTCGCAACATCTTTGAAAATAAAAAACTCGTATAAAATACAATATCACTGTATAAAATTCTGCCATAAAAGTCGTCAAATATTGAAAAAAGGTGTTAGGATACATTTCAGAATGTGTTATTGTTGAATATGGTTCCTCTCCCAAGATATAATTCTTGGAGTTGTTGATTGATTGCAATTGATTAAAAGTCATTTTGAATTCTAATAACATGTGCAGTCAAAAATTGAAATAGATCTCTGAAATACTATAATATAAAGAATATTAAGAAAATATATAGGTAGGGTGGTACTTGCATCGGAGAATGCCTTATTTTCAAATTTTGGGTTCTAATTTAGTTCCTCTGAACTACTCTACAAGTCGATCCATAGCCAGAATTATTTTTTATTATTACGTGATCGTAAGTCCATGATAATAAAATTACTGGTGTATCGTGTATGTTCATGGCTACAGCATGCCTATAAAGAATAAAGAATGCAACACATTGTTTTGGGTTCTTTGTATTATTCAGTTTGAGCTGGAAATTAACATGCATGAATCTTCGCGGTAGATGCAATAGTAATTTAAAAATTAATTAATCATTAAATTTCTGGTTGATCAGTTACAATCTTTGAAAATCTACTATGTCAGTTCTAATCAAAAGTTTTAGCTTAATTAATACTTTGATAATGAGTGATCACGAAAGCTAGCAAATAATTAAATTATTTTTGGTCCCTCCAATAAATAAATCAGAAACCTTAATTTAGTACGTGGACCATTCGGGAACATACAATCACTGCCTCGTACGACTAAATTTATTCCAAATTAAACTACTCTCGATCTGTGATTCGAGTAGTACATGGTGTCTTTACACACATGCATGCATGTAATCGAGTCCATGGTGTCTTTTTTTTGGCCAAAAGTCCATGGTGTCTTAATTTCTCACACACATGGAATTATGGAAATGAGTACGTCATAATGATCCACCTCCTTTCTAGTTTACAAACACAAACTGTAAATTTGAGTACACATGTGAGCAGGCTGAGCAGCTCAAGTTAATTAAAGTCAAGTTGGGAATCAATAAATATTTTTATTTTTGGTCCGAGGGCATTAATAAATATAGTTATAAACTTATACTCATCTATTTCGTTTTGAATCATATTTATTTCTAATAAAATATTGACATATCTATTATTCAATGAATAATTTAAAGTTGGTTTTTATTTTATTTTTTATAAATAATAATATAAAATGGGGAAGGGTGGTGGCCGGCAACAACCTCCAAACTAAAACTAAACTATAATTATCAATACAATCAAACCGAGACCTAGCTAACTTCTACCCATATAACATTATCAGTACGATTACTATGACCCATGTATTGATTTGTTAAATTCAACTTTTTAATGTGTTATTTCTTATATTAGTCAAACTCATAACATCATCAAGTAAAAATAATCCAACCCTGCAGCCTTATTAATAGAACTTTCAAGTTTCAAGCATAATTAATTGTGGTAAAAACAATATGTTATACGTAGCATGCACCTTACTCAATGAAATTCCGGATAGACCATTGATTATTTACAACAGTTATGAGATAATCAACAAGATACTTCAAACACATTTAATCAGAAGAGTACAAGAGTTATTGACGTGAAAAACTCTTCACTAGATAAAAACTACAGGACCAAGTCTAGATAAGCAATCCATAACGTCAGGACATGATCGGTCCTATAATGCAAAACTACAAAAACAAGCTTCTTAGAGAACCGGTCATTTGGTACATTTTTTTACAAAAAAAAATTTTAACTTTTAAAACCTATTGGCACTTTTAAAACCACTTTAATTGCAATTGAAACTAATTACTTAAGATGCATGCAAAGTTATCTAAACCATCTTACTTTTTTTAAAAGGGAACAAAATAACTAATTACACAAAATTACATTTAACACTGAGAACTCGAGTCTTTAATTAGGTTGGGTGCAAAAATACTTGGCAAAGCATATGCCGACGTCAAAATGTGCGTACTCTCAGCCTTGCCTTCCGTGAATCGAATATAAAAACTAAAAAGATTCCATGAGTACTATAGGGCACGTATACACTTTTTTCTATTTTTGTTTGACTATTCAGAATCTGATGAAAATATTTTGTTGAAGGTTGGTTACCACCATTGCTTAAGCAGTGATTCCCTGGTGCTTGCAATTAATATAATATAACATGACTCATCTTTCATTGATGCATCATGGAATTAATTAAATAAGATTACTACCATATTTTGGTCAAACCAATTTTCAGCATTAAATATTGTTTTTTTAATTAACCATCAGCCCTCCAATCTATTTAGTTTATTTTTGGTAGATATCAATCAAGTAGTTGATTTGACAGACCTTTTTTTTTTAATTTTTTTATTTAGATAAGCACGTAGTCAATGATTTGAGAAGTCACTTCAGTGACAAATATTTATATTAACTTTTCTTTGAATTTGAGAACGGATTTGCACCAGAAAGTTTCTCTTTGAAAAATGCGTGCACGTAAAATGATGGATTCATAAGCGGGTATATACAAATTATAGTATACTTAATTTAAGTATCATACCAGTCATTATTGTTTTTTCAAACTACCATGAAATTGCAAAATTGTAAATTTGAATTTGTATTAAAATTCGTCTTTGTCATATCTTTGCTATAGAGTGTCAAATGTCCACACATAATTTGGAATTAAGTGGAAATGGTATACATTATTGCTTATTACTTTGTCGTAGAATGGCATTGAGTTTGAGTGATTGTAATTTGTAGTTTGTATGATCACACACATTCACACCTAAGAACACTTTCACATGGCACTGGCCCACTGGGCGACTCTGTAAGCTAGGCCTCAATGTTCTGGCTATCAGTTCACATTTATATGATCTTTAATTATCAATCTATTCTGGCATTTCTGGTCTTTCAATTCACATATATGATGTTTTCATGGTCGATTACTTGAGCCATATATATATATTGCTGAGTTCAGTAAGAGGTCCAGATCAGACTTGAGCGAGAGTCTGTATCCATAGTACGTTATTAATGTACAACAATGATACAGACGTGGCCTATTTTCATTACCATTCGATCTTGTATCCATAGTACGTTATTAATGTACAACAATGACTAAGGATTTTGCCCATACAGACGTGGCCTATTTTCATTACCATTCGATCATCATATATATATTCTTAAAACAAAATAAACATATTTAAAAATTATGATGATGGTGAGAGACCTTGACTGTTTCCTTTTCTCTGGTCAAATTATGAGTGACGATATCTGAAACGAATGAAATAAATAATTTTTAAGTGATTATTCAGTGCATAAAGTGTCAGTCCTGAACGTTTATAAATTTTATATATATATGAACCCTTTATGAAATTTACAGCCACAAGCCTCGATAAAATGTAAAATAAGGGGTGGAAGAATTTGACTCTACGTAACGGTATGCATCACTGAATTTAATCTGGTTTTACAAAGTTGGAATATTTGCACACAGTATGCATAGCAAGGTAAGGTGGGACATAGCAGGTTTATAAAATGTGATCGATCTGAAGAAAAATGTTCAAACAAATTAGAAAAAAAAAAAGCATTATAAAAAGAAAAGAGGTTGGTGAGACCTGGGTTGATTTTGTTTGCTTCTATCCGATTTGTTTGCCCATCAAGACATCACTATATTATATATAACGTGTTCAACATGAAGTACATTTGGGAGCTCTAAATTGCAATAATTTTATATGAAACAACTATTAACTTGATATATATTAACAATTTACTTTTTATTGGTTTTAATTTTCAAGTTGAGTAGTATGTTGTTCAATAAAGTATTAAAATTTTAGTTTCATTCAAGAAGTTCTATAGTTTTTATTCTACTTTCTCATAATTAGATCTAAAAAAATAATTGCGAGTGTTAATTTGATATATATTGTTAATCGATTTAAGTTTTTAGCGTTCAATAATGGTATAGTAAAAAGGCAACAAATTTTTTGCAGTTTTGTGAAAGTTACGAACAAATGGAATCTTAAATATTTTACAGATGATCTGGATATATAAGATTCTAAGAAAAGTATTTTGTTTTGGTAGGTAGCTGAACAAGAATTGCATGCATATTAATTTGGGTTATAGAGGAGTACTAGTATTCGACAAAAGACACCCCTTTTGTCGCGTACCCCACTGCAAATTTCAAGCACCCTGAACGTGCGTGATGTTTAATCTTCTCTGGTGTTCCGTCAGCTTTTCCTTGAGAAAAATGAGCTCTTCAAATATAAACTTGGATCAAATTTGGCTGCACGATTAGATCTTCTCAAGGATTTGTACTTGTTAATTATTAAAATTTTTAAATCAAGTTATTAATATTATTGTATTTTTTAAATCAAGTTATTAATTATTAATTTTTTTAGTCAAGTTGTTAATTATTTGTTAATAATTTAAGATATACTTTAAATAAAGTTATTAATATTATTGTATTTTTTATATCAAGTTATTAATTATTAATTTTTTTAGTCAAGTTGTTAATTATTTGTTAATAATTTAAGATATACCAAAAAAAAAAAATGAGTGCTTTAAATTAGAAACCCAAAATTCATATATGGCCCAAAAATTAAGTTGCAGCACAAATGTCTGTTCACTAGTGTTTGGAAATTCTAGCAAGCGCTTGATAAAAAGTATATGCCCAACGCTAAAGGGTGCTTTTGCAAGCAAAAATCTTGCATTTGCAAACAAAAAAAACTTTATGCACTACAAGTACCGTATTTTTCTACCCTCCGTGCGTAGACACAGACATATTGGGTTGAAATTTAATTTTTTATTTGGTTGGATTTCTAATTAAAACTCCTTCAAAAACCTGTATTTATGAGTAATTTATTAAAAAATAATCAATAATTTTGGGTTGAATCCCTCAATTTCCCTTTAAAATCAAGTATAATGTTATACCTGGTAGCTTTATTAGGCCATGCCATGGATACTACGTACGTTTTCATATATGGTAAACAAATAAGTCGAAATTGAAAAACTTCTGGCTGATCGATTTGATTTTGATCTATTAATTGTGACATAAGATCAAAACCTAACCATCCTTTCTTAGCGAAAAAGAAAAAGAAAATTGACTAAACATTTTTTGTTCACAACAACTATGATTAGATCATCAGAAATGGCATTGCTTTCTGTGATTCAAAAGCCACCAACTATATCAGATATGTTTCTTTTTTTTTTTTTTGACCAAAGATCAGATATGTTTCTTTAATTTAGCTGACCTCTTGCTGCTTTTCTATGAGCCAAAAAAAGGTTTCTGCGAAATAAAGCTAAATCTCATCACAAGAGTGGAGTGTAAATTGGGTCAACAGGTGATGATATACACCCCTGCATAAATGACATCCAAAAATAAAGCAATATTTTTATTTTAAAAATTTTAAGTTAAAAGACAAAATAGAGATAAAGCAAAAGAATATATAAGAACAACTCAAATTTAAAATTTTTTTCAACAAAGTTGAGAGAAACACTATTTGATCAATAACTAGTTAAGAATTTTAAGAATTAATTTGGTAGATGTAATATGATGTACCAATAATTTTAGGGATGATCTCCTTGAGATACATTGAATTATGGGTTTTATTTTTAATTTTCAACCTTTCCCCCCTAGATTTCCAAGAGTTGGCAGAATTCATATCATGGTGTTTAGCTAATTATAACCCACTTGTAAAAAGCTAGTAAATTTGGCAGCAAATGTTTGGAGAAGTCCACGGACTTTTTCAATGCATAGATGATCACTGACTTGGTTGGTGAGGAGTCCGAGTATCCATACAAGTGGAATAACATCAAGACAAGCCATGGCATCTATAATTAATGGAGCAGGCCATGTGTAGCAGTGTAGGTAAAAACTAAAACTCTTGAATAATTCCAACAAAAAGAGATACCCCCAAGACAAAGTAAACAACTTAAACAGATTGTCTCAGAATATCTTGCCGCATTATAGTGAAAACAAGAATTAGAAACCAAGCCTTGGTATATATTGATGAATGTGTTTGTAAACAGTAAAACTCTTGATTCATGTGTAGATGGGATGAATTTATATTATATTACGTAAAGGAGTACGTTTTTGACATTTCAAATTTGACGACTTTTTGGCGTGCTGAATCCACATGGGATTTGTCCTTTATAAATCCCACTTCTCATGCTGCCTAAACATCATCACTGCTAGCTTTGCCTACATCAAGCACTCCAATCTCACCTAACAAAGAGTTTGAGAGAGACTTGATCAATCAGCACCAAAAATGGAGACCCTTTACCTTGTTCTGTCTTTGGGTGCTGCTCTTTTGGCCCTTACCATCTTTACATTCAAGGGCAAATCAGATGAAGGCAAAAACCTCCCACCAGGGAGCATGGGGTGGCCTATAGTGGGTGAGACTCTGGAGTTCCTGTTTGGGAAGCCAGAAAATTTTGTGTTCAAGAGGATGAGGAGGTACTCCCCTGAAATCTTCAAGACCAAGATTCTTGGAGAGAAAACTGCTGTCATATGTGGTCCTAACGGTCACAAATTTCTCTTCTCCAATGAGCAGAAGTACTTCACTGCATTCCGTCCACACTCAATGCAGAAGTTGTTTCGATCATACAAGGTGGCTGCAGCTGCTTCTGCTCCCCCTGCAGCACAGCCTGCCCGTGACGAAGAGGCCAAAGTGCTGCGGTCACCGGGGTTTTTGAAGCCGGAGGCATTGGTGAGGTACTTGGGGAAAATGGACTCCATCACCCAGGAACAGATGAGGACCTATTGGGAAGGCAAAGATGAGGTCAAGGCGTACCCTCTGGCCAAGACCCTCACTCTAAGCCTTGCCTGCAGATTCTTCTTGGGGATTGATGAGCCTGAGAGAATTGCAAGGTTTGTGAGCCATTTTGATGATGTTACTGTGGGGATGCATTCACTTATTGTGAATTTCCCAGGAACAATTTTCAACAAAGCAACCAAAGCAGCAGATGCAATCCGCAAGGAGTTGAAGACTGTGATTCAGGAGAAGAAGGCTGCAATGGCATCAGGAGCACCTATGCATGACATACTGTCACATATGATTGTCGCCAGTGACCCATCTGGCAAACACATGCCTGAGGCTGAGGTTGCTGACAAGATCATGGGTTTGCTCACTGCAGGATACAGCACTGTGGCTACTGCCATGACTTTCTTCATGAAATATGTTGGAGAGAGGCCAGACATATATGCCAAGGTCCTATCTGGTAAATTCCTCAACTTCATCTTTGTAGCTTATCAATATTTTCATATCTGATATCCCAATTCTTGATTTGGCTAATACCAAATTGAAATTGTTGCTTTTTGGTTTCTTTTTGCTAAAATATGAGTTGTCTTCTGAAAACCAGAGCAAAAGGAGTTTGAAATTGTTGCTTTTTGGTTTCTTTTTGCTAAAGTATGAGTTGTCTTCTGAAAACCAGAGCAAAAGGAGATAGCAGACTCAAAGAAGCCTGGAGAACTCTTGGAATGGGAAGACATAAGCAAGATGAAGTACTCATGGAATGTATTGTATGAGGTGATGAGATTCACACCACCACTTCAGGGGACATTCAGAGAGGCCTTGACTGATTTCACCTATGCTGGTTACACCATTCCAAAGGGCTGGAAGGTATGTGACACTCATATGATCACAATCTTATAATAAAACTTGATGTTCACCTTTGTGACTTAATTTTGTTGATTGAAACTAAGTTTCTTTTGATATTATTCTACGTGCAGGTATATTGGACTGTCAGCACAACAAACATGAACCCAGAGTACTTTCCCAACCCAGAAAATTTTGACCCATCAAGATATGATGACTTGAATGCATTCCCAGCTTTCACATTTGTTCCATTTGGAGGAGGACCAAGAATGTGCCCTGGGAAAGAGTATGCAAGGCTTGCAATACTCACATTTGTCCACAATGTGGTGAAGAGGTTCGAATGGGAAGTGTTGTTTCCTAAGGAGAAGATCACTGGTGACATGATGCCAACACCAGAGAAAGGCCTTCCAATTCGCCTGAGAAGTCATTAGGCATCGCCACTATCATGAAATTTTCTCTGTTTTAGAATACTCCTCCACTGCCCATCACAGCAAGAGTGGGGATGGTCACACCAGATATACATGTCAAGCTCACTTTTAACTAGTTGTAATACTTGCGCACAGAATGCAACTGGGTGGTGGGACATAACTAGGTTTGAACCATGTATGATAATGTAATTTTGATTAAATAAACAAACGGTTTCGGTAACAAGTTGATTCACCATTAATTTATTTATAATGATTACATGATTAAACGATTTTCAAATAATTATTTAAAATATGAATGATTCGAATTATGAAAATACATTGTGAAATGAAAATAATTAAAAAAAAAGTCGGTGGAGAAGGTAAATGAAGGAGGTAGATATATGGCATTATCCTTAAAAAGTTGTAAACTTTACTTAAAATATACATACATATAGGGATATTTTTTATAAGTCCATTTGGACAAAAGTTTTGTTTAAAAAGCCCAAATACGGAAGCCCAATTCCCAGCCGGCCCAGTTTTTAAAAACCATATGCTACAGTAACACTACAGTAATGGCGTACTGTAGCAGCTGCTACAGTAAATTTTGCAAAAAAACTTTAAAAAATGGCAACTTATACAAATTTTTCCCTTTTTTTTTTGTATTAACACATAAAAAATAACATAAAAGCTTTTTTTTTTTTATATGTTAAAAATTGTTACTCTCCGACAGTAACAATCACTTTATTGTTACTGTAGATAAATGAAAATAATATAGGCATGTCTGTGAATATTCTTAAATTTTTTTCTTTTTAAATGTAACATAAATATCTGAATATTATATATTTTATTATTATCAAATTAAAATTGAATCGATAAGATAATTGGATTTATTTGCACATATGTAGGAATGATTGTCACAAATATCCCTTTAAAAAACTAATAACAAATGTTAGTTTAGCAACTGAAACACAAGACGAATCCAACAAGGACTAAGCAAAGTCTGAGCCTTAAGAGCTCAACTCTATGGCCAAAAAAAAAAAAAAAAANAAAAAAAAAAAAAAAACAAAGCTCCACTCAAACATTAAAAACAGAACCAAAATGCTAACTGATGAAAACAAATATAAGCTAAAACAAACCGAGGGATCAAAAAAACCAGAAATGCACTTAGATTTCTTCTTCCCAAGGCATATGCCATTGAATCAAAGTGACTAAAAAATATTCTCTCTTGCTGTGTCTGAATTGGCATCAAACAACCAACTCTTTCATCTCGTTGTAGAAGGTAGATGAGCCCTGCAGTAACAAATTGACCAACAAGTAGACAATGCGTTAAATTCATTTACAAATAATCACAATAGGAATTGACTGAAGAAAATTGTTAAAGGTCATCCTCAGCTTGTTTCAATGGCAAGAATTGGAGGAAGTAAAGGATGGCTTGTCGGAGATGCCATTGTGCTCCTCCTTGCCTTGGATTTGTGTTGGATGTGAAAGCTAGATAATCCGCCGAAGCTGAATCTCATGCCGGAGATGGAGGAAGAGTGGTGGTGATGGATTGATGGTTGTGAGATCTGATGGGTTCAAAATGTGAGATCTGAGTGAGAGACGGCAAGAGACAGAGAGAGACGGAGGAATATAATAGAAGTTAGAACGTGGACTGATAGGAATAAAGTGTGAGCTTAATAAAAATCAAGTGGACTTGCTGAATATGTGAGATCTGAGTGAGAGACGACAAGAGACGGAGAGAGACGGAGGAATATAATAGAAGTTAGAACGTGGACTGATAGGAATAAACTGTGAGCTTAATAAAAATCAAGTGGACTTGCTGAAAATTCAATAAAAAAGGTGGATTATATAGGAACATGATAGCTTAAAAGGGGTGTTTTGATAATTATCACATCAATATATTGTTGGAATTCATATTATATACATGACTTATTACCTACCGAAGAATCTCTCAATTATAGCGATGAGTTCTTTATAAATTTTTTTGCAATATTTTGTTATAATATTCTTAATGTATTTTTATTGTATTGAATTACCATAAGAAGCTGATAAAATTCATTTGGACTTGATTGTAATAAAAAATAATTTATAAAAATTTGATTAAAAAAATTAAAACTATGGGGATAAATTTGAAACTACAATACTTAAATGAAACTTAAGATCAAATTATGGGAATCAAAATGATCATTATACTTTGCATATTATATTTGGGTTATAGTACTCGACAAAAGACATCCAACTGCAAATTCAAAGCACACCCTGATGTTCAATCTTGTATGACGTTTCGTCAGCTTTTCCGTGAAAAAAAGGAGCTCTTATACTTGGATCAAATTTGGCTGCAGGACTCAATATTCTCAAGGATTTTATTTTCCAATTATTAATTAATAACGGCTTAGATACAAAAGCTTCCTTAAAATTATGACGAGTTTTACACTATAGTCCTTACTATGTTTTTGTCACACTTTACTCACAAACTATATAACGCCCAACCCAACATCTATTTGAGGACATTTGCGTAAATAACAAGAGTAGATGTATACTGATGAAGATGAAATATTGAAATACCTGCAAAAAATGGCCACGTGATGCCATAATATGAACCGACCTAATTATTTCTTCAAAAGATTGGAGAGTAACCAGGTTTGAATATTCCTTGGCCCGATGTTTCAATATTTGGCAGAACTCTTTATTGTGCTGAGCTAACCTCTTTAAAAGCTAGAAAAATTTGGAAGCATATGATTGGAGAAGTCCACAGATTTTCCGTATGTGCATAGATGACTGGCGACTTTGGTTGGTGAAAAGATGGAATGCATATTATTATTAGTGGAATAAGATGAAGCCAAGTCTGAAGCAGGCCATTTACTGTACGTCTGTATCAGTCCGCATGTAAAACGTAGCATCAGTGCATGTAAAAAGTCTTTGTCCATGTCATTTGTTGGAGCATTTGTTTATCTTCTCCGCAGTTTACCTGATGTTGTCATTTGAGGACAGGATTCCATTTTTTGTTTTTTTGGAGAGGACACCAACCATTTTGATGAAGCAAGTCTTATCCTTGAAGAGTATAATGGCTTAATCTTAACTACCTAACTAATTTAATCATTCAAAATGTCGTATTAGTGAATTACCCACATAATTTAGATAGCTAAAAGAGGTACGTAATAAATTCAAATTGTACTTGAATTGCAACACCAAGTAAGTACAGGAGTATCATTGTTAAAATTGAAATTATAGAGAGGAAAGTATAAAAATTCTAACAAACTAAATGGACCAAAACACTAACAATCCAAAATAACCCAAGACTTGGCAAAACAACTTAAGAGATTGTTTTTAAATGTCTTTGCAGCATTTATAGTGAAGAAACGATTACAAGCCGAGCCTTAGCATCTATTTATTGAGCAATTCACCATGTGTTTGTGAAGCATATAAATGAATATTAAATTATGTAAGAGAAGACCGTATTTGACAATTCAAAATGACCACCTTTGGCGTGCTGATTAAGAGGTAACCCAAATTAAAAATATTGCAGTTTATTTGGACTTTACACAGTGGAATCTGGCCCTTTATAAACCCACTTCCCAACCTGCCTAAACATCATCACTGCTAGCTTTGCCTACTATAAACAATCTCATCTCTCAAACCAGAAATGGAGACCCTCTACCTTGTTCTATCTTTGGGTGCTGCTCTTTTAGCCCTTACCATCTTTGCATTCAAGGGCAAATCAGATGATGGCAAAAACCTCCCACCAGGGAGCATGGGGTGGCCTATTGTGGGTGAGACTCTGGAGTTCCTGTTTGGGAAGCCAGAAAACTTTGTGTTCAAGAGGATGAGGAGGTACTCCCCTGATATCTTCAAGACCAATATTCTTGGAGAGAAAACCGCTGTCATATGTGGTCCTAACGGCCACAAGTTTCTCTTCTCCAATGAGCAGAAGTATTTCACTGCATTCCGTCCACACTCAATGCAGAAGTTGTTTCGATCATACAAGGTGGCTGCAGCTGCTTCTGCTCCTCCTGCAGCACAGCCTGCCCGTGACGAAGAGGCCAAAGTGCTCCGGTCACCGGGGTTTTTGAAGCCGGAGGCATTGGTGAGGTACTTGGGGAAAATGGACTCCATCACCCAGGAACAGATGAGGACCTATTGGGAAGGCAAAGATGAGGTCAAGGCGTACCCTCTGGCCAAGACCCTCACTCTAAGCCTTGCCTGCAGATTCTTCTTGGGGATTGATGAGCCTGAGAGAATTGCAAGGTTTGTGAGCCATTTTGATGATGTTACTGTGGGGATGCATTCACTTATTGTGAATTTCCCAGGAACAATTTTCAACAAAGCAACCAAAGCCGCAGATGCAATCCGCAAGGAGTTGAAGACTGTGATTCAGGAGAAGAAGGCTGCAATGGCATCAGGAGCACCTATGCATGACATACTGTCACATATGATTGTCGCCAGTGACCCATCTGGCAGACACATGCCTGAGGCTGAGGTTGCTGACAAGATCATGGGTTTGCTCACTGCAGGATACAGCACTGTGGCTACTGCCATGACTTTCTTCATGAAACATGTTGGAGAGAGGCCAGACATATATGCCAAGGTCCTAGCTGGTAATTACCTAAACTTACTCTTTGTAGCTTATCTATAGTTTCATATCTGATATCCCAATTCATTGATTTGGCCAATACCAAATTGAAATTGGAGCTTTTGGGTTTCTTTTGCTAACATATGAGTTGTCTTCTGAAAACCAGAGCAAAAGGAGATAGCAGACTCAAAGAAGCCTGGAGAACTCTTGGAATGGGAAGACATAAGCAAGATGAAGTACTCATGGAATGTATTGTATGAGGTGATGAGATTCACACCACCACTTCAGGGGACATTCAGAGAGGCCTTGACTGATTTCACCTATGCTGGTTACACAATTCCAAAGGGCTGGAAGGTATGTGACACTCATATGATCACAATCTTATAATAAAAGTTGAACTTCACCTTTGTGACTTAATTTTGTTGATTGAAACTAAGTTTCTTTTGATCTTTTTCTTTGTGCAGGTATATTGGACTGTCAGCACAACAAACATGAACCCAGAGTACTTTCCTAACCCAGAGAAGTTTGACCCATCAAGATATGATGACTTAAATGCATTCCCAGCTTTCACATTTGTTCCATTTGGAGGAGGACCCAGAATGTGCCCTGGGAAGGAGTATGCAAGGCTTGCAATACTCACATTTGTCCACAATGTGGTGAAGAGGTTCGAATGGGAAGTGTTGTTTCCTAAGGAGAAGATCACAGGTGACATGATGCCAACACCAGAGAAGGGCCTTCCAGTTCGCCTCAGACATCACTAGAAATACTCCTTCCACTGCCCCATCACAGCAAGAGTGGTTGGTCACACCAGAGAGCCCTTTATGTAGTGATGAAAGTGAAATTGCAATGTCATGGCATGGCATTACCTCAAAATTAAATTAATTAACCCATTTTCTATTTGTATTGTTCTTTACTATGAAATTTAAAGAGATAATAAATATATATTTCTTGAGATTCAGTGCTGTTATATTTGGTGGCTTGGCCACCAGGCCCACCACTTTGGACAAGCTTTCTGCAGAACTTGATTAGAATAATAAAAAATACTGTATCTTCAACTACAAATGGAAAAGCTATTTTTTCCCCTAGATTAAATATAAGTCTAAAAGATTAGCACTACTAATGCTCTAAAAACCCATTTTCAAACAAAGTAGTTGCCATTGGTGGCCCTCTAAAGTTGACTCAGTCAAAATATTGACCGACAGGACTGAGACATTGTTGTCGACGTTGGTGTGCTTGTATAAGAAAATAGAAAAAAAAACAAATGGTGGCAGCCCGTGGACCAATAATTGTCAGGTGGGACTTGGAAATCACAAAAAGAAAAAATGGTGCAAATGTATAGACATATATGAACTAACAACTTTGTTATTGTAAGGAGTGCTTAATCACTTATAGAGTTCAGTTACTTCATCAAATTGGCGTGGAAAGAAAAACAGGAGGAAATGCATTCACTAAAGATGTCAGTAAGGAAACCGTGGGCTTAAAGAGAGACATAAGGACCGAGAAAACTGATGAAGAAACGACAGTTCATGTGGTCGAAAAGTTAAAAAAAGAACTGAATAACAAATGATGACATGCAAGTAATGAGGCAAATGATGACATGCAATTAAGTACGTTGGAAGAGAGCAGAGAGGCCTGAGAAAATTTCATTTATTTTCTTATCCCTTAGCTATGGTTAAGTGGAAGCCATTTTCTGATTATTCAATGAATTTATTGTTTAGTTTATTTAATTCTCAAACCAGATGTTGCAATATTTTGAAGTCTATGTGCTTGAGTATAGACTAAGATTAGAGTATTTGAAATTTTGGGATAAACAAATTCGTTACAATGCTTTTGTAAATGAAAATCATGGATTATAAATATATAATACATTTTGTATCTAATTATGGAAGAATATTTATGATTTAAGTATATTGCAACTAATTACTTATAATGAAAATGAAAAATAGCTTCATGAATTCAACCAGCATGTCTACAGTCTACTATTTTGTCTATTTTCAAATATTAACCATCCAAAAAGTTACTAACAACAAATATACCAACCGAGTATTACAATATTCTACTTTTATATGTTTTTCTTTGTAACTGGATAAAATTTACATAGACGGATGTTGATGGTCAGGATGTGCGCACCATCATGCATAACAGGAATACAGGATCATATACGTCGCAGAGAGGCCAACCTCTTTTCAAGATCCTCAACATCAGGAGTTTCAGGTCTGCATAGAAATAGAGCTTGTTAGAACCTATAAATAGAATAAGTAAACAGATATGAGAAAAACTTAATTGCAGGTACTAGGTACTTCCATTTTATTCCATCACGAAATAAATTTTAAATGTCTAATCATGCAACAAATCACTGAGCTTAAATGGGGAAAGAGAAAGCATTGCCTATGGCAACAGTTTCATAGCTGAAATGCTTTCTATGGCAACAGTTTCATAGAAACCATTTCAGCTATTAATTCTTTCATTTAGAGATCAGCTAATAACAACAGAAAAGGCATGTATTGTCTACCAATAAACTTCTAAATACCTACTCTCTTGCAACAACTTATTGAATTTGAACAAGCAAAAACCATTTGGTATTGCTACAACAGTTGGTAATGGACCATCAGCAGACAGTTCCACAAACAGGCTTGAGCAGTACCCATAAACATTTTCATGCACATACCTGGTAACATTTGCAGCATTCCTTGGTGCGACATTTTCAGCATTCCTTGATGCAATTCTGCCTTTTGGGGCCGAAGATAACTGTTAGGAACAAAAATGAGAATCACAAAGTAGTTAGTTTAAATGACAGAACAACAGTCAAGCCAATGTGAGTATAAATCTCCAAGACACCAACCTGGGATGCAATATCAACACCAATCTCATCGAGCACCTGAAAAATGAAATATGAGCCCCTCCATACAAGAAAAAACAAGAGAGTAATATGGAACCTGTATAAGAAAACAAAACTACAATCAGGATGACGACATTTCACCTGGTTAGTGAGCTCCTCTGTTTCCTCTTCAGCCTCATCTTTGTCTAAGGTTTCATCAATTGACTCTGACATCATTTCAATCTGCATAGAGGACACAATATGTTATTATATTTTACATGAATGGAACTAATAATCTATAGAACGAAATGTAGGTCAATTAGGCAAGGAAATGGTTCAGTAGTGTTTCATTTTCCTGCCCAAAGTACATCTATGTCAACATTTATCAATTGGATCTACTAAAATCACATATATCACATTTGGTCAGCATAATTTCCTCCGCACTTGGTTGGTTTACGTTGTGTGTGTAATTGACTAAAACAAGCATCACAATAATTACAAATATGACCAAGAATTATTCTGGAGACCCCTTAGTATTACCGTCATGTCCATTTGTGCTGACTGCTTCTGGAATTCTTTGATAACTTTAGCTTGTTTGGCAGGTGCCATTTGCTGAAATGAAAAACAGAGAATGATAAATAATAGTTTGGTCTGCAAAGAAAAAGTTGGCTAGAAAATTATAAATCCTGTATTTTCTCTTCCAAGATAGGACCTCTATAAGTATTCCAAGTCTAGAAACCTTGTGGTAAATAATAAATTACAGTAGATTATTTGACTCATAATACTTTTCTAGCCATTCATCGTCAGAGCCAGACAGGATCACTACCAATGAAAACATAATAATGATATAATTTGATAGACTACATAGCTCCATAAATTAATATGGGGTAAAAATAAGGAGTAAACCTGCAATTTTTATCTTCCAAATGCATACCTTGTTCATTGCCACCATTGCTTTAGTTGCACCTTTCATTCCTGTGGAAATTGAAGTGCTTGCGTATAATGCCTGCAAACATATTACAAAGAGACCAAAATCAGAAAATTGCCAGGAACACTATCATAATCTTTCAACTAAATTTCAAAGCATAAAATAGTGACCTGCGTATGAGTAGCTACACCTCTTATTTGGGCACGACTTCCTTGCAAGTTAGTAATTTGTTGACGTAGCCTAACAAGTTGACGAGCCAGGATTCTGGTGGCAGCCTGGATAAACCATATAGATAATTAATTTTTAATAATAAATAGTAACCCAAAGTGATTTGCTTCACTAAGTGCATGTCTTCACAATCAATGGTTGAAAAAAAAAAAAAAAAAAAAATCAGTTTAATTAAAAATGGAAGGTAATGCAAACCGACACATCAAAATCATAAAAAAACACAGAAACAAAAACGATCTGCATATCAACTATTAGATATTCTTGAGAGTCCATTTTCATTTTTCATCGTAAAATAGGGTTGTTTTACTGTTTGCCACTCATGTGGTCCGCATACCTTCATTATCTGAATACAAAGTGTGTGTTCTACACTTCATGACATCTAAACCCAAACACCTTATTAAACACTAAGAAAGATGTGTGCCTCTGTGCCCACGATGAGGTAGCTACCGGTAAGTCTTAAAAGTTACACAACATTAAATTAACCCTTCATAGCATTTGAACTATAAAGGAAAATTAAACAGAACTATTACTAGGAGAGACCTTAAACAGAAAGTTAAACTTACCTCATTTCCAGTTTTAGCCTCTTTCTTAATCTCTGCCACCAATTTCTTCTCCTGAAATGCGCAAAGAATGAGGACAACTGAGGGAAGCATCTGAAGAAATAATCAATTAAGGTGACTGGCAATGGCAACATATACCTCCAACTGAAGAGAGACGATCTCCCGTTCAATACCTGCAAAAAAAAATGGAGGGAGGGGAAGAGAAAAAGAAAGGTTAAAGCACCAAATATTGTAATTGCAATCCGATGCGTCCAACAAAGGAGATGCAATATACTTTTAGTTTCAGTGAAACTTTTCACAAGTAGAGAAGCAACCCAAAGTCGAAAGTTAAACAAAGGGATACCATTATTTTTATGTGGACATATCATTAGTATTAGCAAGGAAATGGCTATTAAATTTTAGCAAGGAAATCGCTATGAAATGCCTAAAAGTAAAGCATCTTAAGCAGAAGAGAAGCAGAAAACAAATAGTGGCAGCGGGAATTTGAAGCAAATTTAAACAAAATTGTGAGAAGATATTTTCTCAAAAAATGAATCCGATGCTCTAGAGCTTACACACCTCTGGTAGCAACAGCCATTTCTCTTTTGCTTGTCCTGAGAGCATCTGTTCAAATAGACAACCAATTTAACAATGTCATTCACAACTTATCAAACAGACAACCAAACCAAGAAAGCTGTAAAAACTAAAAAGCCATACAATTAAATTGGAGATTTGAAAAAAAGAAAAAGAAAAAAAAAAGAGTAACTTTTGAGTGTTATGTAACTAAGTAATATATCCAAAAACAGAAAAACAAAAAACAAGAGAGTATCATGTATTTAATTAACATATACAAACTCATCTAAGCAAACCCTTAACAAGGAAAGACCTTTATTTGAAACCCATTGCTTTTTCAGCAATTTCTCACCCACCAAACACATCAAAATGGAAAAACACGAGAGGGCGAGAGAGAGAGAGAGAGAGAGAGAGAGAGAGAGAGAGAAAAGAGTGGACCTTTGGGGGAGGTCTTCTTCTTGAAGATGTTCATGGTGACTGAGTATCTGCTACTCCCAGCCCAGCTTCGAAGTCTCAGGAAAGAACCAGTATCTTCTGACTTAATTGTTCTCAATCTTCTTTCAAAACGAAAGAGGAGAGTGAGTGAGTGAGTGAGAGTGGTGGGAGACTTTGGGGAGCGTGCGTTCTTTTCCGCCGGTTCCCACGTACCACCAACGGCTTTTTCAAACTAGCCGTTACAATTTTCCCTTTTTACTATATTGCCCTTCCTTTAATTATATTGATTCACATATTCTTGTCCCGCCAGTCGCGAAAAATGTTTGGGTCCTCAAGCTTGAGGACCAACCTTATCCTCAAGCCTGCCAAAAGTCATAATTTCGCTGTGCCGGTTCAAAATCAGAACCGTTCAATTTTTAGATTATCTAATAAAGATCATCTCTACAAAAAATCAACTCAATCGGAAATCGTTTGGTTGTACAATTGTTAACGAATAAATATAAGGTCATAGTTAAAAGACCAAACTATGTATCTATTCGTTAACGGTTATATAATCAAACGATTTCCGATTGAGTTGATTTTTTCCAGAAATGATCTTTATTAGGTGATCTAAAAATTGAACGGTTTTGATCTTGAGCCGGCATGACGGAATTATGATTTTTGGTGGGCTTAAGGACAAAGTTAGTCCTCAAGCTTGAGGACCCAAGCATTGTCCGCCAGTCGCTACCGACCTGTTATGTATCTATTCGTTAACGGTTATATAATCAAACGATTTCCGATTGAGTTGATTTTTTCCAGAAATGATCTTTATTAGGTGATCTAAAAATTGAACGGTTTTGATCTTGAGCCGGCATGACGGAATTATGATTTTTGACGGGCTTAAGGACAAAGTTAGTCCTCAAGCTTGAGAACCCAAGCATTGTCCGCCAGTCGCTACCGACCTGTGTTGCTTAACTAAATTGACTCTTTCTCATTATTTTCTTTGTTTATTTTCTCTCTATTGCTTTTGCATTGTTTTATGGCTACAAATCTTAATCAATACTAGCTTCGCTTGCATGCGCCTCATTGCTTACCATCATAATATTACATATATTATACCAAATATTGATAATGTCATTGATTTTCTTGGACATGCAAGAATTCCAACATCTCAATCTCCTTCAACCTCTTTGTATAAAAATGAAAAAAAAAAAAAAACCAAATTGTATTGTGCCAACTTAACGGGTATTTTTATTGGGTCGAAAACTTAAATGGGTATTTAGACCCAAAAAAAACTTAATGAGTATTGGGTCAAATCTACAAGAAACTAAAGTCACGAATGCAGGCTAGAAGGCCGAAGAAGCCCAAGTGCAGAACTGCTAATCTCATTCTATAGTTGAAAACGCAAACAATATAAAAATGGAATTGGGGCAAAAATCCATGGTGGATGTCATTGTCGGCTAATTCATGAATTTGATATTTCTTAAGTTATTCTAGAGGTTAGACCAGACAACAGAGCCATCCACCCACTTTATCCTTTTTCTATTTTTTAGTGAAGTCGATCGATTTTTATATTTTTCCACAATTTAATTATAATGCGTATATATTATTAGCATCTAAATTGTGATACTAGGTGTGGGTGCCTTTGCAGAGGGACCAGTACTGACCACTATGGTCACTCAATTTCTGGGATTCAGTTGCAATAATCAGAAGCTGCTTGATATTGGATTGGAATATTGGATCATACAACACCTTGATAACATCATTTAATTAAGTTTATTAATATGTGATTAAGAAAATTGTTTGGTTTCAGAAGAGGTGGTAGGTAAGCAATGACATGTGGTTCACACTTCACATGCAATGAAAGCTATGTATAGAGACCTTAATTATTATCATTATAGCCGAACTGGAAGATGACAAAGTTTCCGCAAAGGCAATAATTGTGAATCTGTGATGATGATGATGAAAAGAAAGAGATCAAATCCACCAAAACTCTTCTTCTTCTTCATCTCAATCTTCTTCTCTCTTGATTGTGGTTTAGTAATTGCATCATCAGAAGAAGCAATTGGGTATGGATACAGAATTCAATCTGTAAACTTGGATAACTCCCACAAGTCATTGACTGCTAATCTTGACCTCATCAAAACCTCCTCCATTTATGGTCCTGACGTCCCAAACCTCACCCTTCACGCCAGGTACTTAGCTTCTACGTACTGAAAGTCTTTTATTTTTTAATTACTACACTTTAGAGATAGCATCCCACTATTAGTAGGCTGTAATGAAGTCATCGGTGTACTTGTATTAATGAATGCAAATTAATTCAACAGCTATGAAACCAACCATCGTCTAAGAATTCGAATTACCGACTCCAAGCACCAAAGATGGGAAATCCCAACTCACTTCATCCCCCGCCAAACCCAAACCAACAATTCCACGACGTCGTTTTCACACACTCAACAATCCCGCCATCAATATCCGTTGGTCTCCGATTCCAGCGACCTCGTCTTCACTCTCCGTAACACCACCCCTTTCGGCTTCACCGTCCACCGCCGCTCCTCCAACGACGTCGTCTTCGACGCCTCCCCAAACCCATCGGACCCCAACAACACCTTCTTCGTCTTCAAGGACCAGTACATCCAGCTCTCCTCCTCTCTCCCCAATCCCACTCGCTCCTCCCTCTACGGACTCGGTGAGTCAACCAGAGCCTCCTTCAAGCTCCAAGCCAATCGGACCTTCACTCTCTGGAACGCTGACATTGGCAGCGCCAATCCCGACCTCAATCTCTATGGGTCCCACCCCTTCTACATGGACCTCAGGTCGCCGTCCCGGGACGCTCATGGAGTGTTGCTGATGAATAGCAATGGCATGGACGTGACGTACGGCGGGGACAGGATTACTTATAAGGTGATTGGCGGAGTTGTCGACTTGTATTTGTTTCCCGGGCCGTCGCCGGAGTTGGTGATGGAGCAGTACACCGACATTATTGGTCGCCCTGCCCCTATGCCTTACTGGTCCTTTGGTAAGTGATTTAATGGAGCCCACCAATATAATAGAAAGAAGTGGGTTCACCAAGATCACATTTTGAAATGTTTTTTTCGGTTGCTCAACTCATCAGGATTCCACCAGTGTCGATATGGTTACAAGAATGTTTCCGATGTTGAGAGTGTGGTTGCTGGTTATGCAAAAGCTCGCATGCCACTTGAAGTTATGTGGACAGACATTGATTACATGGATGCTTACAAGGATTTCACTCTTGACCCCATCAACTTTCCAGTGGATAAGATGAAGAAATTTGTCAACACCCTTCACCAAAATGGCCAGAAATATGTGCTCATCTTGGACCCTGGTATGTGCCATGTGGTAGCTTAAAGCTTTGCATGTTTTAATGTATCAATCACAATCAATAGCTTTGCATTCCAATTCCATTGTCCACAGGTATCAGTGTGAATGAGAGCTATGGAACCTACATCAGAGGAATGCAAGCAGATGTATTTATAAAACGTGATGGCATTCCTTACCTGGGAAATGTTTGGCCTGGTCCTGTCTACTTCCCTGACTTTGCAAATCCACGCAGTGTCCCTTTTTGGGCTACTGAGATTAAAAAGTTTCGAGATGTTCTGCCTTTTGATGGTCTTTGGCTTGATATGAATGAGATATCCAGTTTCATAACTTCCCCTCCCACTCCATCTTCTACACTTGATGACCCACCTTACAGAATTAACAATTCTGGAGTCCTGCGCCCAATCAACAATAAAACTGTTCCTGCATCATCCATACACTTTGGTAACATTTCAGAGTATGATGTTCATAACCTGTATGGGCTCTTAGAAGCCAAAGCCACCAACATGGCCTTAGTCAATGCAATTGGTAAAAGACCATTTTTACTCTCTAGATCAACTTTTGTAAGCTCTGGTAAGTACACAGCACACTGGACTGGAGATAATGCTGCAAAATGGAGTGATTTGGCATACACAATTCCGACCATTTTAAATTTTGGACTCTTTGGAGTTCCGATGGTTGGAGCTGATATATGTGGATTCTCTGGAAACACTACTGAAGAACTTTGCCGGCGATGGATTCAGGTAACTTGATGAGCTTATAATTTGAACACTTCCATAAAAATTGAACCACATTATCTTGATTTCCTAAAACTTGAAATGAGTGTCCATTATCATCGAAACATATGGGACTAACCTAGTGAGTTATGTCTATATGTAGCTAGGAGCCTTTTACCCCTTTGCAAGAGATCACTCAGACAAGTTTACAATCCGTCAAGAGCTCTATCTTTGGGATTCAGTGGCTGCTACAGCCAGGAAAGTGCTTGGGCTCCGTTACCGGTTGCTCCCTTTGTTTTACACATCAATGTATGAGGCACACAAAAAAGGAACCCCCATTGTACGTCCCCTTTTCTTCTCATTTCCTCAAGATATCAGAACTTATGAAATCAATTCACAGTTTCTGATTGGTAAAGGTGTGCTGGTGTCACCTGTGTTGAATCCAGGAGTAAATTCAGTTGATGCATATTTCCCTTCAGGAAACTGGTTTGATCTCTTCAACTACTCACAATCAGTAAGTGTAAATTCAGGAGAGTATATTAAGCTTGATGCACCGCCGGATCATATAAACGTGCACGTCCATGAAGGAAATATTTTGGCCATGCAAGGAGAGGCCATGACAACAGAAGCAGCCCGAAAGACTGCATTCCTACTTTTGGTGGTCATTAGCAGTAGCGGACAGAGTACCGGAGAAGTTTTCTTGGATGATGGAGAGGAAGTAGAAATGGGAGGAGAGGGAGGCAAGTGGAGTTTAGTGAGATTTTATGGTGGAAAAGAAAACAAAAGTGTGTATGTAAGCTCAAAGGTAGAAAATGGAGGATTCGCTTTCAGCCAAAAATGGATCATTGATAAAGTTACCTTCATTGGGTTGGAAAACGTTGGATTAGAAGGGTATGCATTAAACATTACTAAGGGAACAAACTTGAATGGAAACTCAGATATCAGAGCCAGCGTTGACAGTAATAAGCGGTTTGTCATGGTAGAGATTTCCGGAGTATCCATTCTTATAGAAGATGAGTTTCAGTTGGAGCTGAACTGGTGAAGATACTCTTTTAATTAGAGAATAAATAATTACAAGGCATTTAAATTTATGTCTCAATAAAACATATTTTATGATCACCTGTAATGTTGGAGCTTTTTTCCACAATCAAAAGCTTTTTAATCTCCAGTCAGGGAAATTAAACTTTATAATTCGTAAGTGTTGCTATAGATTGCAGAGGGCAAGCTTTCAGAATTGAATTAGGAATTAAATTTCTAATTCAATCTCGTCATTACAGGTTCATCTAATTAAAACTTACAATATATACTGCACATGCCTATAAAGGTTTACAATTCAATTTGAATATACAATCCATTTCTGTTTTTTGTTTTAAAGCAGATTCATTTGAGTTGTGCCTCAAAGATACCTTTCAATTTGAACAGCCATGATAAAATTATATCTTACGTAAATCTTTTTTCACCACTTGTAACCAATCCTTCACTACTTTCAATTTAGCCACATACTCGATAACCATTGTCTCTGAATAATTTTTGAGGTCAGGAATTCATATTAGCCTTTTGAAGTCCCACCAAATTCTTCCAAGAGGCGCTCAATGGTTTTTCTTGATGTGATCTTGTCAATTTCAAATGCTTGCATCTCCTCTCCAAGACCTACATGAGCACCATGAGGTAGTTTTAATTATATCCCCAAGTGATAATGCAATTAATCAATGAAATCCTCTACGATGAAAACACACGCGCTGTAGCAGTTGAAAACAACAAACAGAAACTGAAGTTCATGGTCTGCGTAACTTTGCAGTAATTCTTACCTGGTTGATGGAGAACTTTGAGAGGCAGTTGGGAAGTACTTGAATTGAAGAAAAACAGCAGATTCTTCATGAGGTCCACAGACTCAGCAGACACTAGGATCTCTCTCTAAATTACACCAGATATATGGAGTAATGTCAGAGCCTTTACCATACAATAATAAAAATCTACAGAAAGTGAGACAATAAAAACATAAGAGAAAACCCCTGGCCAATTCAAACCCTGTTTGAGATGGATCAATTTGGGCCAGTCTCTTTTTACTCCTGAACTCCACAAGGAAAAAGGTTACACCGAGAAGCAGAATTTTTGACACCAAACACAATACAAAAAAGAGAAAATGTCAAATACAAGCATGTTTCTAACCTTGAAGTTCCTTTTTGCATCATAATACCCAGAAACAATCATGAGAAGCCGAAGTTTCTCCACCTCTGAAATTCAGAAAAAGAAGGAAGAATAAAATGAAAGGAAAAAAAAAAACACAAAAACCAAAAAACAGAGACTAAATTAAAAGTAGGGCAAGTAACTTAATGGTTGTGCAAGCCAACAACTATAGTTCTTAAGGGAGTAAATCTTTGATATAACAGGAAACAACAGCTATGATGACAATAAAATAAGATTAGTTGCTTACGTTGAAAATATTTAATTTCGCGCACTGAGGTATCCTCATGATCAAGAAGTTGTGCAACTGACATTCCAATAGAACTCATCCCGATTTGTGATATTATTAATCTAGAAGCAGCAGTGTCCGGCTTACCACCTACTCTGGTCCACTTTTTGAAATCCTTGCGCAGTATATCAGATACTTTGAGATCAGATACATCATACATTTTGTATCTCACTGAAAGTCATAAATTAAATTTAGTGGAAAAAGTTTTGAGAACAAAGTAAATCAAAAGGATGCATAGGCGAGTAAAGGATAAAATACATACGTAACTGGTAAAGACCATTGCATCCAAAGCGACCAGCACCATGGATTAACAGTGCAGTCATGTACTTATCTTTGGAGGAACAGTGAGGACTACACAAGTTTGCAGAATCTAAGAGGATGGCAGCTAACTGCAAGAAAACAGGAATTCCAGAGAAAAAAAAAATGTAATGTAAGGCAATGGGGTTATAAAATATCAAGGAAATACAGGGAGTATATGGTGGGGGAAGGAGCAAAGAGAGAAAGCAGATAGTAGTGCTAGAATGTACACCAAGTAGGTCTTTTAAATCAGGAAATAAGAAATTCACATATTATAGCAAGAAATGGGGAAAAAGGGAAGGTACCAAAAGTCTGCTGAATCCTTGTCCAGCCAACATCTCAGGTGAAGTCACTGCAAACTTCTCAGCAACAAGTGTACAGCATGAGCTGTCCTGTTTCTTATAGAAATATAATCAGCATATTCATTCATGGTAAGAACAATAGGGACAAAGTAAGCTGATAAGATAGTAATAAATAGTTTTCAATCCTTCATAATAAGATTGATAAATAAAATAGGAATCAGAGGATATACCTATACCCAATCTAAATTCTAAACTCGTACCTCTTCCATGGTAACAGTCTCAACCCAGGGATACACAGATTCACCCTGTAAAAAGAGAGCTAGAGATCTTAAATAGGTGTTAATAAATAAATAAATAATTCTTAAAATAGGCATTTTGGAAAAAAATTGAAAGTGTCGGGAATTAGCAAGCTTAAAAGTAGACCACACTAAGTTCAGCAGAGCACCTTTTTGCAATTGAAAATTTCAACTACTGCCTCTTTCAATGCCTGTTTAAGACACAAATATTAATAATTTCCCATGGTTAAAATTACAAGCGTATCCAGATTTTCAAATTAAATATTACCTCTTGCTTGGTTGGGAGCTTGTTGCCATTTAGTAGAACCAGTTTAAGACTCCCAAATAGATCATAATATGACAGATCGATCTGCTCAACATTTGATGATCGAGGGTAAGTGTATCAGTTGAATAGGCATGCTATAATTGAAAACTTATATTTCAAGCCCTAACCACTCACTGGTAAAAGGCATGAAATATAAAAAAAGAAAACTCTAAATAAGTCAAACCCACATGATTCACATATGACCCAACAATATAGCTGTTCCATATTAAGACCAGTCAATTGAACATACCTCATCTACAAAAATTAAAGACGACTGATCAATTTGACAAGAATCGAGCAACCATTTGACTTCAACTCGAGAACTTATGTCCGACCTCTTCATGTTGATGACAGGCACTGTGCAGAATTGGTCAAATTTACGTGTTTCATTCAGGTAGAAGGCATAGGCGATGGTTGAAGCAATGGATCCAACATCTGTAAATTGTCAAAGAGTGATAAAATGAGAAGTCTGACATCAGTTCACAATGGCTGCCACATGATAAAAAACACATTGACCTTCTAACAAGTTTATTCTTTTCCAATGAACTTTTTGGGATATTCAGGGCACAACACAATGCCTTGTCATAATGCCATAAGTTTTGAAAGTATCATTGGAGTATAAATGTACAATGTGGTCTCATTTCTATTTATGAGAATTTCAGAAGCAATGATACAGAAATTTAGGAAAGAAAAGAAAACTTGCAAATTAAGGACAATAAAAGGAAGGCATTACCATGGACATCTTGAGCCATTACAGCATGTAAGAACCTTCCTGGGATGCCAGCATTAACTTCATCCCTCGTGGCTTTGAGAAATAAATTAAGCCTGTAAATGCTTGGACACGATTCAATAATTTCAAACTGTGGTGAGTCCCCGTTATAAAATGATGCTGCAGACTGAGGAAGTGGAACTGTGGACAGGTTTTCTTTCCTTTTATTCACACTAAATGATTTTGAAATTGTGGGACTTGTTGTTAGACCAATTGGAGAATGGTGCTTATTATTTGCTTCAATGAGCACATTTGAGTCCCCCAAGTCAAAGCTAAAACCTGACTGCACATTCCTGAATGTAAATGAACCTGTTTTACCAATTTGTGACCTTTCAAAGGGTTCAAGACCGACACATGACAACGAATCTTGTGCTTGTCTTGTGTGACCCATATCTGACATGGTCCTAGAAATGTTCCGGCTGCCAGGGATTGCTTGAAAATCAAAGGTAGGAGGAGCCCCATCCTCAGCTCTTATCAAACCATTGAAGAGTGGGTTCTCTCTTGCACGACTGTATGGTCCCTGCATAATGTTTTGGGCACAGTTTCAATATAAATTCAAAGAAGAAATGAAAAGGATAAGGAGCTACTGAGGAAGTGAGCTTCAGGGTGACCTGGTCCGGCTGCGCAACTGCTCTGGGGCTGGGACTCATGATGATGATGATGATGATGGCAAGGAAGACGGATGCGCAGGGCTAATGCTATGGCAGTTTTGAAGGCATGGGAGGACGGCAGAGTCCTTGAGTAAAACAACAGCACAAGACGCCATGGAGAGCCTTGTGGAGTCCGCCATTATCTTAGCAGAGTGCCAGAGGCCCAAAGCTTAGGAAACAAAGTTAGCATTATTATTGGACAAAGTATGAAACTTTTTTATTCATTCACCAAAAAAGACAAAAGTATCAGACTTTTTCGCATTCTCTTTGCCGTGTCAGTGATTTTAAATTAGCAAAAAAGTAATTCAGCGTTTTCAAATACTCGCGTCAGGCGCGCCTCAAGGCGCGATTTGAGACGAGGCGTCTGAAAACTCACACGACATCGTTTTGAGCTGAGTTTAATTAACTTAAAATTAAAACTCACACCTTTACCATTCAGAAACTCCAGTTCACGGTATCTCTCTGTTCTCTCCATCAAAGTGCGAAGAAATCGAATGTACTGATCGGCAGACAGCAGCCCATAGACGTGGAGGAGAGTTTCGGCAACAACCCATTCATTCTTACCTCATCTCGGCGGCAAACTGGTATTTTTTTTTCTCTATCTTCATTAGATTTGGCTGAGTTATATGTCATTTTGGGTTGAAATTGGATTAATTTTAGTGTTGAATTTAATATGTTTGATGAATATTATTTATGAATGACAATTAATACTATTGTTTAGCTATTTATATTTTTTATAATTCTTTTATTATAATATTTTGATACCCAAAAGACTACGTGTATCAAGTTTCGTTTCGAATGGTGAGACCAAAAACCACTTGCGTCTGAAAACACCGAGAAAACTAATAAATTTAAGAAAGAAACCAATACAAAAACAAAACTAAAATAAAGACTTGGCTCTGAAAACTGTCTTCTCTTTTGTTTATTTGGCAGTCAAATCTCAGCCCACCTATCTGCCACATCTTTCGAACCAATCGAGCATAAGCCCACTCTGCGTCTCGGCTTCTTCGGTCCCATCGCAACCTCGGGGACTCCTTGACCTTCATCGACGAGAGGACGGGTAGGAAGTACCCCTGTACCAGGTCCAGGTGGCTAAAAAAGGGACCTTTATTTAGTTCACCAATCTCAAAATTGTATTCATTTTTTATATGTTTGCCAATTTTCTATTCTGGGTTTGGCTTATCTGTTTATATTTTCATTTGGGCTTCTTCTTTTTTTTTTTTTTTTTTTTTTTTTTTTTCTAATTAATTTCGTTGTATTCGAGTGAGTAGTTGCTTCTAACTTCAAAATGAATAGGCTGAACTAACAGAAGGGGTTGTTAAGCACTCCTGTAATTGAGGATACTGCTCAAATTACAAGTTAAGGCCGACACGAACACTGGCATTTGCTGTTTCTCGGAATTTGATAGAAACCAATTAAACATTCCCGGGGATCAGTTTCTGTCAACAAGGCATTAACTCTTTTTGGTTACATTTGGTTGATATACTTTTCAATTTTTTCAGGTGCCATGGACATCCCTCTGCCTCTTAGTAAATTAGCTCTGCATTTGGTTAATCACGAAGACAAGTAAGTTCACCTTGTCAATTCTATATATATTGCTCTTTCTTGCTTTTGTTTGTTACTATTGAATTAATTGAATATGTGTGGCTTTCAAGGAATGGATTTAGCTTGAATTATAGTACAATTAAGTTTCATTTTTATCATTTTCTTTTCTCTGTTAAATTTCATCAGTAACTTAACTACTCCTATCTATTATATTTAGAAGCATTACATCTTAATTTCCAGAAAAATTGCAAATTAAGGTTGACATGTTCATACTATAAGGTGTTTTTCTTGAAAATATGTTAACTCTCTATCTCTAAACTAGGGACAAGAAATACGTGGTTCTAGTTGCAACTGGAAGTTTCAATCCTCCTACTTATATGCATTTACGAATGTTGGGTAAGTTGTTGCAAGAACTTAATTTCTTTCTAATTCTGCATGAACTCAATTCATCTTATGGATAGTTCATTCATTTCATTTACTGGTTGCAACTTATGCTACTTTGATGGGACTGTCCTGTGTTAGTAATCATGAGAAAGTAGTAATATTTAGTAGCAGTGGCTACTTTGTACCTACAACTTCATGTTCCTTAAATCAATTTTCCCTGGAAATTACAGATCTAATTTATATTTTGATCAATTTTGCTGTTGCATACAGAGCTGGCGAGAGATGCACTGAATTCAGAGGGCTTTTGTGTTATGGGAGGTTATATTTCACCTGTTAATGATGCATACAACAAGAGGGTATGTAAACTTAATAGCATCTTTGTAGGCATAGGAAGAGCTTTCATTAGAAAATGGATAGATGTACACAATAGCACAGAAGGTCTAAAAAAGTTCTGGGATGAGGCTACATTAGGAAGGCAGTCATGTATCTCAAATTCTTCCAAGACCCCTTGTAATTGGGGTTGATGAAGCAATACAGTTGTTCCATTTTGTTATTGCATTGATTACTTGGATGAGTTTGTTGACATTATTCTGATGTTTAAGTTTAACCGCTCTTTCTGCCTCATAAAGTGCTATAGCTATATCAGTTATCAGATATAACATATCCCTAAGTTGCCACACACTGACATGGTCTGACAAAGCAGTTACGTGGATGGCTATGCAGGGCCTTATATCTGCTGAACATCGTGTACAGTTGTGTCATCTAGCCTGCAAAAGTTCATCATTTATAATGGTTGATGAATGGGAGGTATCTCTCTCTCTCTCCGAAGCTGCACTGCACAGATTCTCTGGAATTTTAGATAATTTTTCTTTCTGCAGTACCCTGAATTATTTATTTACTACCACTAGCATTCTGTGTAATTATATATGGATTTTTATACCAATATTTACAGGCAAGACAAAGTACCTTCCAACGCTCTTTAACTGTATTGTCTAGAGTCAAGGGTTCCTTGTCTGAGTCTGGGCTGATTCCCAGTGGTAAGATTTGCAAAACTATTATTTCTTATTTGCCGTTGAGGAATTGAGCTGCATAATTATGATTTATCCTCACACAGCTTGCTTTTTATATCTATGCTTATAAACAGGAATAGCTGCAAAGCACACATGCCAATAAAATTCTTGCCCAAAACTTTGGCTATAATATTATAGAAAGTTTGTCAGGAGACTTCTATATTGCTACTTGAAACCCAGTTTAGATTAAGGGATTTCTTTTCTGGACACTTCCTCTCAATTCACTCTCACTTTTACCATATGTTAGCTGAAAAGACTCTTATTCCATAGATAAGCTGAAAACTGATAATCAATTTCTTTTTAATGACTTTGTACATTCAATTTGATTGCATGACCATTTCTGAACCTGGTTTACAGTTCACTTCTTCATTGTTAATTTGAGACAATATGATTAACTTCTATTGTCCTGCTCTTGGTAGATACCCTTAAGTGCATGCTTGTCTGTGGTTCTGATCTAGTCCACTCTTTTGGCATTCCTGGATTTTGGATTCCTGAGCAGGTATCTCTATAACCTTATAGTATAGTGGTGATATGTGGTTGATGCTTATAATATAACCATCTCATTTTACTGTGTTACTATAGATTACAATGACCTCCTCAAGAGACTTTTACTATATTCTGATTCAGTAACTTATAAATACGTAAAAGGGCTGTTAGCATCAAAAGGTGGCAAATAATTCTTAGGAGAAAATTTGTTTAAAATGTTCAACAATTACACATGAATTGAGTTGCACATTGTTTGACTGGAAATCAACTAAGCGTTTGGGGGATCCGTGTTGTGTAATATCAAGTAATAATGGGGTAGGGTTTAAAACCTTTTGAATTAGTCGGTTGCTGGTCCAAGCAGATGGTAATTCGCCATAATTGTCTTTATTTATCAGGTCAGGGCCATATGCAGAGATTTTGGGGTGGCTTGCATTCGCAGGGATGGACAAGATGTTGAGAAAATTATCTCAAATGACAAAATTTTGAACGATAACAGGGTAACCTCATGTCACGATTTGTCAGTGTTTTTCAGCTTATATATAATTCTAATATTAGTCAAATTTAGGAATTTTCTCGTCCGTTTGGTCCTTGGTAACTCCTTGATCAAATATTTTTTATTACAGGGTAACATAAGAATCGTAAATGAACTTGTACCAAACCAAATAAGCTCAACAAGAGTAAGGTAAAGGCAATCTGTTTCTTGACAATAATTGACAATAATATTAAGGAGAGTTGAATTGACAATTTACAATGTATTTCAGGGATTGCATTTCAAGAGGCTTGTCAATAAAATATCTGACTGCAGATGAAGTAATTGATTATATTAGAGAACAGCATCTGTACTTGAACTCGAATGACACATGAAGATGAAGATGAATAATTCATTAAAGTATGTACATGTTATCAGATCATTCTGTAGAAACCAATAATTAATTATTTTGGGCAAGGGATTGTCCACTGTTTCCATTCAAGACTCAAGAGGGTTGAGACATTCTGAATTAACTGCCTTCTTTATATTTTCTTCATTTTTATCACTGCACTGTTCTACTCAGGAAACAAAACTACAATATTGTTTGTGCTATTACAATATTTAACGAATTAATTAATTTGTGTAGAAACTGCGCACCAGTTGGAAGATCATCTGGCCCAAAGCCTATAATATTATATATAAGCTTAATTATCAAAACTAGTGGAACAAAACGACCCACCAAAATTAGGATGAGGATGACCAAAACAATTCTTAGCAAGGCATATTGGTCTCTTGCTCTCTTTACACTTAAAAAGTAGAATACCTGTAGATGATTTTGACAACTGATCGATCAATTCACACGCAACAAAATCATTGTGAAAAGATCACTAGCAGCAATGTGGCATACATCAATTGGGTCATATTATACAGCAACTTTTTTTTTCTTCTAATTATTAGGATTAAGTCAAAAATTCAGGAACACCATCATTTGTTTCTTACAACCTGGTCACTACTTTATCCAATATTCTATATGATCTTGCCACTGCATGGAAAAAAATTGAACACTTTTCTTTGAACAACATTATATAAGTAAACCACTTTTTTCATGAGTGGATCACGATTACGAGAGGTTTTTCCTTTCTATTTTATAAAAATGTCGACCACTATTGATTGATATACATCAGCTAAAAAGTAAGAATACAACCAAAGAGCTAGGGACCCTCCATCCATCATGTCTCAGCTTCACTACCCTAAGCAAATTGAGTCAAAGAGTGAGTCACCCTTCTAGTCTCTCCCTTTTTTCGTCTTTTTGGGGACTTACCCTATTGGTCTCTCTCTCTCTCTGTGGATCGGAATAAATACACAGTGCACGGATTGTACAAGTCATCCCATGTGGAGCTTTGCATGATCTTCAACTATAAAGGATGTTTGGCATGCATGCATGCGCATAACCAAATTTATCACATCGCATTCGATACCACGACATTGACATAAAAGTGAGTTTGAAGTATTTTCGAGGAAGACAAATTAAGCACGTCTTAAAAGACCTAGATGGATGATCATCATCAACATCATTATCATCACGAGAAATGTGCAGCAATTTCATTTCCAATTTTCCAAAACCTCGGCGTAAATGGAGCCTATCATCTTATGTTAGATGGAATGGACATGGACCGACCATTAAATGGGTCTACATGCAGGATTTCGCATGCAGCTGGACTGTCCAATTTGAGTCCAATATTAATTTGTCCCATCCGTTGAAACATACATGTGGAAAATGAATATGTTGGACAATGGATTGATTAGGAACCACGATCAGCGATCATCATCATGTTAGCCACCTACCTAGCTTGATAGGGTTGATCGACCTTTGACCTATAAAAAAGTTGAAAAAGTGCATGCATATGCTATATATATATATGCGATATTACTATATGTATGCTCTAAAGTAATTTAATTAAGTAGAGGAAGATAGGCATATATGTAATTGTCACGTGCATAATGGTCTCGATCTGCTAGAAGAATACATATCCACCACTTGTTTATATTGTTTGGTTTTAAATTAGGTTGAAGGAAAGGAAATATACACTAGCTAGCAAGTACAATAAGCTAGCTAATATACTGGAGGTTAATTAGAGTTGGCTAATTTGGGTGTGAATAATGGCAAAGGCATCCGACAAAAACCTGGCCAGCCCTAGAAACAGGCCAAGGAAAAAACCATAATTCATTTCGTTCAACCCCTGCTTTATATGTATTAGCCAGCCCTAGTTACCTAGCTATATATCTAGCTTGGAAAAGCAAGTACTCTTTCATGTCACCCATCTTACATTACATATATGTAAAATGTATGTACATGTATGTGGGTGCATAAGAGATATCTAGGGAGACCTAAAACACTAGTCTATTCACTATTCACTATTCTCTATATATTCCTGTTTGTAACTATCACTATCTCCATTCGAATCTTATGCCAAATATGAGAGGTTCATTTGGTGGAAATATAAGGTATATATACTACTAATCATAATTGATTTACCAAAATTAAACCATCTATAAGATATGGTATGAATTTTTTTCTTCTATAAAGAAAATTGAACCTAAAATTGCCTAAGGCCTCGGTTGGGCCACAACCCACTCGGGTAAAGTTGATAATTCGGTCCAATTTTATATATGGACTATTATAACGAGTTTTATATTACTTGAGTTGTTAAAACTCATAACTAGTAAACATTTTGTATTTTAAGATCATAACTAGTTAAAACTCATAACTCAAGCATCATAATAGCGTTGGTTTGCGACATAACAATGTCGCTCTCCTCAACTCTTGTTCGTTTTCCTTGCTTGAGTTTAATAGAATTAGTTCAGTCAAAACAAAATCCCAGTACGTACTCTAAGTCAAAAAAGAAAATTCTCATTGACAAATATTTTTTAATTAATTTTTCTTTAATTGGTAACCCAAGATTTAGAGAATATTATTATTTCGTTTTTGATTTTTCAGCAAAAGAGAAGGCAAAAGGTAAGGGGTAGAAAAGGTGCATAATGCCATGGCGCTTGGAGTGGCGGTGATGATGGTCAATCACAATATCGATGGAATTAATTAATTTCCCATATAGGATTAAAAATTGGAATCCCCATAGGATTTTGTTAAAAGGAAAGTGCATTAACTACTACATCTTACTGTACATGGCAAGAAATCAAACCCCTCTCCTTCTAAAAGCCCCTATATATATATATACAGAGACAGTCTACATTCTACAATACCATTTCATTCTTTTCTCTATTCTCTCTCTCTGTCTTTCTCTTCCTCTGTATATATAATATGTTTGTAGCTAGTAGATCAAAGAAGGTTGATGTCAAAGAGAAGACAAGAAGGTTGAAGTGAAATTAGGTGAAATAATTAATGGGTTATGCCTGGCTCCCTGTATGCCACAAGCAGAATGGTCAATCTGCTTATTGGTTGGCCACTGTGGGTGGCGTGCGAGGAGCCAAGCATACCCTCTTCTCTTCCCTTTCTCTCTTTCTTCCATTGCTCTTTTACTTGTTTGCTGCATCTGCACACAACTAGACTACCTACTTTGCTTGCTTCTCTGCATATTTCAATTATATTTCCCTCTGCTACTCCTTGCTTAATTCTATCTATATACATATATAGATTTCCTGATTAAGTTTCTGAAAATTAATGGGGCTTTCTTTCTCTCTTTCTATGATTAGCAAACAAGGATTCTAAGCATGGACGTATAAAATGGTAACTTAAAATATATATGATCAATTCCCTGCTCATGTAGTCGACGGCTCGACTCTGATATATCTATCTTTCTTTTTTCTTGATTATTGATTGGATATATCTTTTTTTAATACTATAATCTTTACTTGAATGTTTGAGAAAATTTTATGCAGTACTGTCTTACCATACAATGTATTGATGTAATGGAAACTATATATTCATATTTTGTAAAAAAATTTAAACCTTATTGTTAAATTTATATTAAACCCAAGAAAGGAATTAAATTCATCGATCTATATAAGGAAAGATGGTATGAACAGCTTTGGATTCTCAGAGCCAGTTCTAGGCTGTAAAGTAGACAAGGAAATGAACAGATCGACCATGCTTTGGTTGCTCCAACTCTCAAAAAATTTATTAACTTATTTAGTGTCTTATTATTTTTGAAAGTCCAATTTACATGAGAATATGAGATAGTACTGTAGGAAGGGCCTGGTCTTTGTCCTCTTGGAAGACTTAGATGTAATGGAGGGGGAGGCAAGGAGTACACAAGTGCCTAATTTTTTCAGGTTGACAATGACAGCTTTGTATTTACATCATACAATGCCACAGAAGCAGCAACAGAAGCATTACCACCACTGCTTTAGGAATTAGGATTCTATTCCTATTCATTATGTATGAACCAAAGTTCTACTGTGACTGTCAAAAGCACCTTCTAGCTCCTCTCAGTCTCTGACCCCCACAAAACAAAAGCGCTTTGAAACATGTTCATTGATTCGTTGTTGCCATAGATGTGCACTTTATTCCCCATTACCCTTTTTTATGTAAATGTACGTAAAATAAAAACATAATATTCAATATCTGTCTGTATTGTAAAACAGCTTTGGAAATAATTTCCTATCCTTATTCTTTAGTCTTTTCCACGACTTTTAGTACCCTTTATCCATCATTACTTTCTATCATACAGATTTAACCGTCTTTCGTTTAAATAGGAGAGATATAATTTATACTAATTATTTTACGTGCGATCAAAGTTATTCTATATTTTTCTTTTAGGGGCTAAAACCTGAAATACCAAGATATTAATTATTTATCAAAGCAAATATATTCTAAATAATGGTGGTTTTCTACATCAGACAACTAAATCAGAATCATTCTGGGTCAAGCAACACCAGCCAAATCCTCAGTCAAAACACCAAGCAATTGCTTAAGTCAGCCTCAGAGGTTCACAAATCTTGCAAGACGTTGGTGGTCCAAGCCAGCTGCTCAGCATGGGCCATTTTTTCTTCCATTTATGAGCTAAGAGGCCCAAATTTCTTTGTATGGACCTCATGACTCAACCACACTGAGGTCTTCTTTCATGATTTTATAAATGTCTTCTTTTTTTTCAATATTTCTAAGTGAACTACAATAAAACTTTTCTTTATGTTTTGTTGATAAAATGGCACATTTAATGGTTAAAGAAACTCATGCATCATATCCATTTTCTCTTTTTGTTTTCATGAATCTCTTTTCAGTCTAAATCGGTCTAATACTATTGAAAAAGGTATTCCCTCCACAACTCTATAAATATAATAAAATTTAAAAAACAATGGAGGAGAAATTAATGTCAGTCCGACCCATAAGTATCTACAATTCAGTTAACACACCGCCTAAATTTCAAAATTTTTACCCATTTTCTTAAAACAAAACTTCCAAAACAAAAAGAATATAAAGTGAAGCAAAAAGGCAAAGAAATTTAAGTTTTAAATGAGGGAATGTGTTGAACCTTTATTTTTCTAGTACAATGGGCCCAAAGGTCCAAAAAGAAAGAAACTATGGAAAAATAGCTATGGGCCTAACTACTCTTTTTGTCAACTGGACCTACTGACTATAATCAAGTGTTCATACTTCATATACGGAAATTCTAAAAAGAGTCAAAAGACCCACTATTTGCTTTCTCATGTGGGAGTGGGATTAGAAAGTAAACAATGTTTCTTTTTCTAATTTCCCTTCATATACGCATTCCCTGATTGGCACAGGGGGATGTAGCCCAATAAGAAAGGCTCAAAGGAGGAAAATTCTTAAGTTACCCCTCTCTCTCAATAAAATTGAAAAATTCTAAATATATTAAATTTTGTAGAATACATGTATCTGTTGAGAGAAATATTCCACATACAAAATGTGAAGCTTTGCATAATAGTTTATAAGAGTTTGAGTTACTTTTTCTTGATTTTGCGATATATATTTAGATTTCTTCATAATATTAGATCACGTATTGTGCCAAACGGTCACACGTGGTTCTACATCACCCAATATGATCGAATTGTTCATGTGTTAGACTTGAGTGATACCACACATGCAGAGACGTGTTGAGAGAAATATCTTACATAAAAAATATGAGGCCTTACATAATGACCTATAAGAATTTTGACTATTTCTCTAATTTTTCATTAATTTTAGAATGAATGTTTAGATTTATTCATATACTATTTCTCTAATAAAGTTAAGAAATACCTATACAAATATGTCTCATATTTATTAGAGATGTAATACACATAGGATCGAAAATATGGACGGTACTATTGGATTGAATTGAGTGATAGCAAAATAATTTTCTTTCAACTTTATGTCACCTCTCCAGCCCCCACCCCCCCATAAATTTGGACTAGGAGTGCCATCATCATCTTTAGACTAAATTAATTAAATTGTCAAGGTAATCCTAATTAATTCATACATATTGTAGGTAGCTTTGTAACACCAAACCTTGTAACAAACGGCTAATAATTAATCAGAAATGACTCAGAAATCAGCACACTGTCGGTTGGGAATCTCATACCACACTCATTGTCCCACTGGTATGGCCCTCCATCACCACTCATGATGCATGCAGCCATAGCTAGAGGCCACACTCAGTTTAGCTTCAGTAACAAACAAGATCTTAAAATTTTATCAGAAAAAAAAAAAAACACAAGATTCTAATTAAATTGTTGTACTTCAATTTTATTTAAAAAGAAAAATGTGAATGCTTTGTTTGACATTTTGTCTCGTTCTCAGACGTGTCAATCTGTTAGACCTTTAATCATAGAAATGGAAACAAAAATTTAAGTAGGTCAATTGTCCTTGTCACCACCCTCCCAAAACCAACATCGACACACAATTACAAATTTACAATTGTATATTAAGCCTAATTAAGTAGTTATATATATTAGTGTGCATGCATATGGCATAATAGTACAACAACCAAAAACCCTTAAAATATGAACCTTTGGCTTTAAGATTAGTCCTCTCTATCCACACACTTCCACTTCCACACCATCATCAGACAATTGAGACTATTTAAAATCATAAAACCCACAACCCCATATTCAAATCATGGAAAAGAAGCAGTGTTTGTTAACTAACCCAAATGATTAAAGTTGTGATTAATTAATAAAGTACATGATTGACACACCAAGCTCTTGTCGGGTGGCCAAAGCCAAAAGTTAGTTTCTTAGTACTTAGTCTGAAAATTGAAAAAGAAAAAAAAGGAAAGAATTGCAATAAAATTAGAGGGAGGTTAAGGAAATGAAGTGGTAAAGGGGACAAGGACAAGAGTGTTGACGATGTTATATCAATAAAAAAGCTTTTGACGCAGATCTACTACTACTCCCACTTCACCTACCGATTCATATGGCGGTGTCCCCACTGAGCTCGGCACAAAATATCGGCTGCTGATTTCGTTCGTGTATCTTCTCTCTGTGTTTTTGTTTGGATATATATGTAATATATTTATATATGCTGCACTCGATCCAGCGTCGGTGGTGGTTGAGGAAGCCGCCACGAAAGTGACCTTGTCAATATGTCATTACTGAATCAAAAACTGACTTCCATTTTATAATGTATATGCTCAAACTTCATGTTAGCAGTGCATATTATTTACGTGTAATTGGCCATATGTAATGTAACATATCTATAAAGGACAATGAACTTGGAAGACTAGTGGACCACAAGTTCAATAAAAATTAAAAACTGATTATTATTAAAACATGAAGAGAGAATCAAATTTTGGGACCCATTGGCGGGAACTCGTGCGCATTAAATAATAAAGAAAAGAATAGTGCTGGTGGTTTGAAAGAAAGCAATTAAGGAATAGAGTATAGCGAGCTAGCATCTTTGAGCGATTGTTAAATATACTCCAATTCAATAACAGCCTCAATTAGTTAATTTAATATCAATTAACCACAAGCATAGAGAAATCCCAATCAACAATTAACCAATTAAACCAACAGCCTAACTAACCCAATTAACCAATCAAAGCCAATTATGTAATTAACTCAAATTACTCAATTAAAAAACTAACCCAACACCCCAAACCCAATTAACCCAACACCCCAAACCCAATTAACCCAATCGCAAAAATCGAATGAATGCATCAAAAAAATTTGTGAGTGACTTAGCAGTGCGGGGGCAAGTCAGCGAGCAGGGGGCAGAATCGCGTTGGCCGGCGAGTTTGAGCGGCACCAACCAATCACTCAGTCCTTTTTTCCTTCATTCTCGTGTCTCTCTTCTTATAGTACTATGTTTTTTTTTAAATAAACTTGCCAAAACGACATTAAGAACTTTTTTTAAAAAAAGGCCCAATTTGCATATACATATCACGTGAGAGTTGAGACTCTCTTCTTCTAGGCTATCTTATCTCCTCTTTCAGACATTTTGATAAACACCACTAGTGCAAACTTGCTCCTGCAACTCCACCAACATCCATGGGTTCATAGGGTCATGGGTTCATGGGATCAATTGACCCATTTACCCCATTGTAGATCCACCCCAGTTTTTAATACTAACCTGTTGATGCAAAAATCTGCTTGGACCTTTGCACACAACTTAAATGCGGGTTGTTGGTGACGTGGCGAGTTGAGCGACCGGGCAGATGATCCGAGCGTGTCAATTAGCTGCTTTCAGAATTGTTCCCTGCACACTGAACGGAAAAAAAGCACCGGTGTGGTACCGGCCGGAGATACTCCGATGGCAAAGTCAGGAGAGTGCAAGATGGAGGATGCAAGAAGTGCTGAAGAACACAGTGAGAGCTTGGGAAGGAGATGAAGGAAAAGAGGTAAGATTTCTGGGTAAATGTTGCCAGAGCTTGGGCTAGTTTTTTTAGATTTCTGTCCCTCCCTTTGCCTTGTGGTTATGCTCTTACTTATAGGCAAAGGGATTGGGATTTTTCTTTCTGGCTAGTAGGTATAATCATGGCTAATCATAGACCTTGGATGCTAAGCTTGCAGGGTAGGCTTGGGTTACTGGCAAGTTCTTTCATTTAATGCCAAAGGGATGTCTACAAGTTGCATGCATTAAATGGAAAGCAAAGCAGAGCAGGTAGGCCATAAATGCAAAGCACAGAGTTACCTTCGGAGTGTCAGGCGCAATAACTACGATCTGAGTTTTCGTTCGGCTCGGAATTGGATGAGTGGAGGTTGATCATTCCGATCCGAATGGGGCTCCCAGTGGTGGTACATCTGCGAGGAAATTTAGTACATCCAGGAAGTGTTCGGCTCGAAGGGCAATTGAATCCGATCCGAAAATGTAGATAGAAGATCTAACGAGTAGGTAGTTTGACGAAGGAAGACAGTTAACCATACTCCGATTCGAGCTCAGCATCCGATCCGAGTTACCGGTGAATTTTTGCGGACCTTGCCTCTGACTATTAGTCGATATGACAGTTCGGCTCGGATCCGACAATAAGATCCGATCCGACGGAGTTGCATAAATGGACCATTAACCAAGGATAGCACGGAAGCCGAATCCGAGATCCCACGTGGCCAACTACGTTGACTGTTGACTTGAGTGGAGGTGTTATCCCCAAACATAACCCTATTAATTGATTTCACATACATGAGATCGTTTACTATACAAATATTATATACCATTAAATAAATATAATAATTCAGAAATTAATATTTTAGTATTCAAAAATGAATATTTATGTATCTAAAAATCAAAATCTGTGATGTTGTTTAGTTGTTGGTACATGGACATATAAATGGAGAGGGTACTTGGTTGCAGCTTGCTTAATGAATTAATTGCTGCCTACTTTTTGAGTTTTGACAAGTCTAACCGTACACAACTCAGCTGCAGGTTGGGTACGGGACCCGGACAACTGTAATAGACAACATCAACACCATGCATGCACGCACCGTGCTAGCTACCATTTCACTTCAATATGTCATAATCCAAACAGATACCGTCATTTATTGACACGCTTGGTCATGTCAGACTAGCTCAAATACATACAAAAACACACACACACACATATATATATATATATGATTATGTTAACTTTATGGTGGTAATTTGTCTTGTTAAACAGACAAACATTAGTTGTTAAATATATATGTGACGACTCAATCCCACAGCCTTACCCAAACTAATGCCTTATCGGCTCAATTCCTCAACTTAAATGTCGGTACAGTCCGTACACGAAGAAGCTGGTTGAGATAATGAGAAAGGATCGAAAATTAAAGAACCATACGAACACCCACATGTTATTTGGGCCTACAAGGATTTCATGGCTAAGCATCACAAGATATTCACAGCCTATGAAATTATGAATGAATGAATTGTACCTCTGTAGTAGTTGACTCGTCAATTAATGCCTTGGGATCAGAGGTTCCTCTCTTTATAGTTCGGGCTCCACTCGATATGACGGTCCATCTATAATATTCGCCAATTCAGTCAATATTCCAAACTATCACGAATAAATAGTTCATCTTGGACCTCTTTTGCATTCACCACCACAAACGGGGCCAATTCAGTTCACGGAAATCAATTTCTATACATTGTTTGAGGGAAGAGAATGAAAGATTCTCATTATTATGTTAGGTATTTTTATACAAAATCCAAGTTTGAGTAAGATTTTCATTTTCCCTTTTGAGGCGGGCCAAACTTGAGAATTGAATTGATTTCTTATTTCCAAACCTCCAAAATTTGAACCAAACAAGCTCTAAGTCTCTAACAATATAAGATATATAAATTATTTAATTGCTATATTGTAACTACTGATCTTATATAAAAGTAAAACATAATAAATGATTTAGATTTAAAGTGTAATATAGACATCTTATATTTGAATATTGTGAAACAAAAATATTTCATACCATTTGCATGTACAAGAAATTAAAGATGAAAATTGGTTTGGGGGTTTGAAGTTTGAAGATGATTACAAGAGTATGAAATTTGAAAGGAACATGGCGCTTAATTAGAAGTTATAAGTGAATAGTAATATTCCATAACTAAATAAAGAGAATGAGAAAAAAGGGAAAGTTCCAATAAAGCATTATTGTATTTATTATTTATTGGGAGTTGGGAGTAGTAGGCAAAGTTTATCCTCAAGTTGAAGAAGTCTTGAGCATCTTCACAAGACTCTTCAAATGAAGAATTCTTCATTTTTTAAAGAGAGAGAAGAGTAATTTGGGCTCCAAGAGATCCTTCAAAATAAATCTTGAATTGACAATTTAATTTCTCTCTTTTCAAATCTAGGACCCTCTCTCTTCTTTTCAGATATTAATTGGTTTATAATTCCTATACAACTTTCATTCTCTTTCCTCTAATAATAAATTTTCAATTAAATAAATTAAACTTTAAAAATAAATAGTACATAGAACAAATACAAAAATTAGTGAATAAAAAAATATAAATAATTAGTACATAGAATAGATAAAAAAATTTAAAATTAGAAGAGTGTTTTGGAGAGTAAAAAATTCAAGTAGCAAATATCACTCTTCAAATTGCCACATATAGATCATCAAATATGAATTTGAAGAGTGATTTTACTAGAGTTTTTTAGAGATGCTATAAGATATTCTATATATCTCGTGTCTGTAAGAGAGGGGTAATGTAGTAAGGTACCACACGTACACATTGGTACAATACAAGACATTATGATAACATTATTTATGGCTTCAATTATTGTCTATGCAAGAATAGCGAGATTAAATTGTGTACTATTTTTAATATACATACTGATAATTCACCAAACCTACAAGGGGTTGATTTGTAACATTAATTCCTCCAAGTACTCCCGGAGTGTCCTTTAGTCAACTGTTAGAATGGTTTGGTTTTACCCCCTAAAAAAAACATTTAATTTGATCTACACCATACAAGAGATCACAAAGCTAATTTTAAAAGAATTTTGGCGGTGTCCTATCTCCCTCCTAAAGGCTACAGCATCTTTTATTTTCCGAATAAATAAACCAGCCTTGGTCGTGTGGTAGCTTCGATTCAGAATGTTCCAAGATGGTCACCAAAACATTCGCTTAATTGAAATAAAAAATAAAAAATAAAAATTCATTTACAGCACTGACTCACACAGACCCAAACTCTCACACGTACGTACTTAATTCATATTGACACCTATAAAACCCCACGTTGTGGCTTCTGCCTATGCATCTTTCATCAACAACATCGATCCCCCACTTCCTTCTTCACTAGCCATCATCAGTATTCAACTCTAGGCTTACCTAAAACAACACCAAAAGTTTCAGTACCATTCGCATTAAAAGTACCCAAATATGGCGGCAAAGTCCACATCTCACTCGCCCATGCTCAACATTGATGATGACTCCAACTTGGTTGATGTCGACAAGCTCTCCTACGAAATCTTCTCCATTCTCGAAAACAAGTTCCTCTTCGGCTACAACGACGTCGTTTGTGACCAGCCAAAAACCCCTACGCAACACAGCCTTCCCAACACTACCACTACTCCTCTCCATCACATGAAGTCGAGCAAACACTTCACTGGCAAGGTCCGAATCCTCAGCATTGACGCCGCCGGTGCCACCGACGGCATTCTCGCCGCCAAGTCCCTCGCTCACCTCGAGTCCTGCCTCCGCCTCAAGTCCGGCAACTCCCACGCCTCCGTCTCTGATTACTTCGACGTCGTCGCCGGCTCCGGTGCCGGCGGCATTCTCGCCGCTCTGCTCTTCACTCGATCCAGAGACGGATCGGGCCGCCCGATGTTCACCGCTCAGGAAGCGCTCGACTTCCTCCTCGACAACCGCCGCAAGATCTTCAGGTCGTCGTCGCCGGCAGGGATTATCCGGCGAGTTTTCAGGCCGGCGAAGTCGGTCGAGAGGGAGAAGCTCTTCTGCAAGACATTCGGCGACCAGTGCAGCCTCAAGGACACGCTCAAGTCTGTGTTGATCCCTTGCTACGACCTCTCCTCCCGCGCGCCTTTCTTGTTCTCACGAGCGGACGCCGTGGAGATGGACGGCTACGATTTCAAGATGAAAGACGTGTGTGCCGCCACCTCAGCGTATCCAGCGACGGAGGTGAGGTCTGTCGACGGGAGGACGAAGATCATGGCCGTCGATGGCGGAATCGCCATGAACAATCCGACGGCTGCGGCTATTACGCACGTGCTGAATAACAAGCAGGAGTTTCCATTCTGTACTGGCGTTGAGGATCTCCTGGTGGTGTCACTTGGAAATGGCGAGTCGGAGTTTGGAAATTCGTCACAATCAGACTGCCTAAGGATCGCTGGTGAAGGAGCTTCGGACTTGGTAAGAATTATTTCTCAATTTTCATTTTAAAATTTTTTACTTTATTTTTTGGTCAGTAATTGAATATCATAAATTGAATTTTAATATGAATTATTAATTAATTGTTCTTGTACTATTTGTACGGTGGTTGAGTGGCATATGTGCCACCTAATTGTCAACTATATGAATTTTTTTGTTAAAATAAATAAAGAGGTCTTTGTGCAATATTCTTAAAGCATATTAAGTTGGTGCTAAATTTATTTAATTTATTTTTAATGAGTAGGTGAGTGAGCTATAACTAATCATCATTTATCTTTTTTCCAAAATTAAAGGTTGATCAAGCTGTTTCCATGGCGTTTGGGCAATCTCGGGCAAGCAATTATGTTCGCGTGCAAGCGAACGGCATTATAGCGAACGTGAATAACAAGAAAAAGATGGACATATTGGCGGTAATTGACAAAATGTTAGCGCAAAAAAATGTGGAGTCCGTACTTTTTGAAGGAAAGAAAATGGTGGAGAGCTCGAATTTGGAGAAGATTGAATTGTTTGGCGGGGAGATGATTAAGGAAGAAGAGAGGAGAAAAACCAACATTTTACCGACGGTGCTGTTGAAGCAGACTTCGTCCTCATCACCCAGAACATCATCTGCCACCACCCTATCGAGTCTATCATCGTCAACATGTTAATCAATTACTTTTATATCTTAATCCCTAATTAAGCTCGATTAATTATATGTGTTATAATGTTCTATGTTATGCATTCTTAGCCGCTCGTGATGATGAATGAAATTAGGGTACGTAGCTATTTAGCATCCGAGTCTGAGCTGAGCTGCTGATCAGTTCGATCATTTGATTTTTTATTCTTAAAGTTTGCTTAGTAGTTGGTTAATGTATATGTATGATGATAGCATGGTGTTTGTGTATACGAAATTTCAATGAAGCACAACCTGTTTTTCTGTACTATATGTTTGATTGATTCTATTGGGGTCCTCTTATAAGATTAATCTTCTAGCTTTAAATTGTCATTGTACTTTAGCTTTGGATTTTGGTTGAGGGATGGGGCTAAGGCTAACATATTAGACTTTAATATAAATTAGTACTCTTCCATACCTACAAATTTTAAATTTGTGAACCACCTTTAGATTAAAATGAGAAATTTTTTGAAAGAGTAATCATTCCACATGTACGGTGCAACTTCCAATAATATACTCACATGTTTGCTTATTTCAAATAAAGTTTACATTTTGAGAAATAAACAATATACGTGGCATATAAGCTACTAATACATTTTTTTCCCAATACATATTTCTTTTTTAATTCATTCCCAAAGTTGAATACCCCATTTTACCCACTGTAGGAATCAATGAAAAAAGACATATTCCTAATAATATATAAAATTTGACTCAATTATATGATGTGACCTCTAATGATATACTTTTCTTATTCAATGTAAAGTTTACGATTTATAAAATAAATATCAGATATGACACCATAATATTAAGTAGTCATATCACACACATAATCATGTAGCCATATTAAGAAATTTCACCATTAAAAATA
>QANT01003684.1:0-24687 GCA_003254885.1 Purshia tridentata | reverse complement strand
GAAAAAGATACTCATTTCCTTTTTAACGCCTCCCCTCTCCCTCTCTTTAGCCAACCCTCCCAACCCAGCCCCTCTCGATCCTACCCCCACCACAACTCACTAGACCTTCCCAACACCACCGCCGATCCTTTTCTCTTTCTCTTTTATCTTTCTATCTTCTCTCTCTCTTCCCTCTTTCCAGGCACCCTTCATAAACCTACCCCCCACCTAAGTCATACCTATCGAAACGAAGTCTGACACATGCATCGTCAACGTCGCAAAGAATAACCCACAACCCATGTACATGCTGGCCATGATGGACGATAATGACCATCTTCCTCGACACACATGAGAAAAGGAAGAGAGAGAAGCGGCTTCTGAGGGAAGAGAGATAAGAGAGAAAAGAAGAGAGCTGAGATCAGAGGAGGTTAGGGAAGGTCGCTAAAAAGAGGGAAGAGAAAGAGAGAGAGTATGGGAGGGAAGAATCCAGCACCCATGTCCACACTGGCCATCTTCCTCGGCACACAGGAAAAAGGGAAGAAAGAGAGGAGGCTGGTGAGGGAAGAGAAAGAAGAGAGAAAAAGAAGAGAGAAATAAGGTCAGAGGAGGTCCAGAAGGGCTAGGTTGGGAGGGGTGGCCAAAGAGGGGGAAGAGAGAGTAGGAGAGAGAAGGATAAAAAAAGAAAAAAAGTACATTATGTTAATTTAGATTTTAGATGAGGTTTGTTTTTGAATTATTTTATAATTGATAGATGCAGTTGAAATACCTTAATAGTTGAGTGTCTAAGAGCATCTCTAAAAGACTTTTGAAATGAAGAATTCTTCATTTTTTGAAGAGAGAACAGAGTATTTTGGGCTTCAAGAGATCCTTCAAAATGAATTTTAAATTGACAATTCAATTTCTCTCTCTTCAAATCTAGGATCCTCTCTCTTCTCTTCAAATATTAATGACATTTAATTTTATTTATATTTCCTATACATTTTTCATTCTTTTTCCACTAATAAGAAATTTCAATTGAATAAATTAAACTTTAAAAATAAGTATTGCATAGAATAAATACAAATAATTAGGGGGTGCATAGAAAAAATATAAATATTAGTACATAGAATAAATACAAATATTTAAAATTAGAAGAGTCTTTTCGAGATTAAAAAATTTAAGTAGCAAATATCACTCTTCAAATTGCCATATAGGCTATCAAATGTGAATTTGAAAAGTGATTTTGCTAAAATATTTTGGAGATGCTCTAAATAAAACTTTTGCCATAAATTTTTTTGTATTATCTTTGTACTAGCTATTAGTAGCCATTGACATAAAGATTTAATACGTTATGTTATCAAAATTTACATTATAATTTATAACCTAAAACTTTTCTTATAACATTATATAACATTGAATTTTATATTTATGTCATATTTATTGTTTTTATATATACCATTGATGTATCTCGAGGGAAAGGAGAAGTACTCGATACTCAAATTTCAACATTCGCATTAACTCGACCTTCAAGCTGGTGTGAACGCTGTAAACTATGGTCAACAAATTTGGCACCAAATTTAAGTACGACCAACTCACAAGTCCACTGACAGGTGGCAGTTGGCAATGGACAGGTGTCCGACATTAAGCAAGAAAGGGTACGTGGCAGATAACCATTGGTTCTGGGTCATTCATTGAATGAGGCATACGTCATGAACAGAACCTGACTTAGATGAGAGAGGGACGTAATAATTAAAAAAGCGGCAAGTGGGGCTTAGAGCGAAGATAATTGAGATTAACGGTGGGATTAAGGAGGTAAATAAGCCCTCAAAGTCTTTATATAAAGGCTATGGAGCTTGCAGCTGAGAAAAAACAAAGTGAGGCTGAGAGACATTCACAGCAGAAAAAAAAAAGTGATAAAAACAGTGTGAGAGCAAATCAGTGTGTGAGCGATTCTTGGGTTCGTTGTAATTTTTGTTTCATCCCCCCTCTGTAATACCCCGCTTCTCTGAATCCCTTTCTGTTAATCATCTGTCTTTCATGGTTTATGATTTTTGGGTTTGTTTTTAAAGTTTGAACAAAAAGCAAACTTAGAAGGATTGATTTCTCAGGAAAGCACAGGTGTTTTCAGAATCGAGATCCAGGTTTTATTTATCTTTGCTAGCTGCTTAATTTAGTTTTTCTCTTTGAAAATCAGTTTGAGGGTTATTTTAGTTCCCTCAAAGTTGGTTTTTTTTCAAGCTTCTGGAGTAGAAGAGGTTGATTATTTGAAATCTCTTTGGTCCTTCTTGTTTCTTGTAGAAAAATTTTTCTGGGTTTTTTTTTAATTTTCTCTTTGAACTCACACCTGTTCTTTAAATTTTGATAAGAAACAGGCTGTTTTTTAGGTACCAAGTACAACATTTTTTTTTCCTTCTTTTTCTTGTCTGAAGTTTTAATCTTTTAGTGAGTTTGAAGGCATGGCAGCTACAATGGATTTCTACAGTTGCAGCAGAGCTCTTCAATCATCTGCAGATCCCTTTAGGGGTGAGCTAATGGAAGCACTTGAGCCTTTTATGAAAAGTGCTTCTCCAACACCACCCCCTTCTATGCCCACAACCCCATCTCCTCCTTCTTCTTCTTACACCCCTTTTACTTCTACCTTTACCTCCACCTCTTTTCCTTCTTCAAACTACCTCTCTTTCTCTCCCTCAGTCCCTGCCCAACCCAGTTTGTACCAAGATGGCTGCTCAACCTCTGTGACCCAAGTGTTTCCAGATGGGTTCTCAGTGGGTTTGGAGCAACCCGGGTCAATTGGGCTCAACCACCTAACCCCTTCTCAGATCCACCAGATCCAAGCCGAGATCCAGGCCCAAAACCAACAACCAAACTTACCTTGGCAAAACTACCCACAACCACCACCACAACTTCAACAACAACCACCATCACACGCCCTCAGCTTCCTCGGTCCCAAGCCCATCCCAATGAAGCAGTCGGGTTCTCCTCCGAAACCCGCCAAGCTCTACAGAGGTGTGAGGCAACGACATTGGGGCAAATGGGTCGCTGAGATCCGACTCCCTAAGAACCGGACCCGGCTCTGGCTTGGCACCTTCGACACCGCCGAAGAAGCCGCCTTGGCCTACGACAAAGCCGCTTACAAGCTTCGCGGTGACTTCGCTCGGCTCAACTTCCCGCACCTCCGCCACACCGGCTGCTCCGTCGGCGGCGAGTTCGGCGAGTACAAGCCCCTGCATTCCTCCGTCGACGCCAAGCTTGACGCCATTTGCGAAGGCTTGGCCGAAGCTCAGAAACAGGGGAAGGCAGGGAAACAAGTGGGTTCGACCAAGCGGTCGGGCACACGCGCCAACTCGTCAGCTGCGGCGGCGCCACCACCGGCGACGGTGAAGGTGGAGACCACCACTTCCTCGTCGCCGGTGATGACGGATAGCGAAGGGTCTGCGGGATCTTCGCCGTTGTCGGACCTGACGTTCCCGGACTTTACCGAGTCGTCGCCATGGGAGAACAGTGCAGTGGACAACACCATGTTGGAGAAGTATCCGTCAGAGATCGATTGGGCCTCCATTTTCGATTAATTAGCATAAATCAATGTGTAATTGTAATTGGGTATGAGTTTAGTTTGTTCAAAACAGAGTCTAGTCCAGTGGCTACTGCAATCAAGTTTTTGACGGTTGTAGAGCTACACATTTTTAGTATATTTGGTTTATTATTAGGGTTATTATTATTGTAGTTTTAGTGTGATTATGTTAATCTTCATCATGCTCAGCTGGTTTTTTTCTTGCTAGACCATGACTGAATTGGAATTGAACCTTCTTTTATGTAATCATTTTCTCTTATGTAATGTACCTCAGATTGTGTCTTCATAATTGAAACTTTTATTAATATGCCATCCCTTTTGTGTTGATTTATTATTTATGTTGGGAGGAGCTTGAGATAATGTTGTGATGGATGTGTTTGTGACTTTGTGGTGATGCTTGAAATGGTTCACACAAAATCTGGAAGATATTAAACAACATGTGATGCTGGGTCAATTTCTGGTCACACTATCTGCTAGACCATAGATTTTGTGTGATTTTGTTGGGTTGGGGATGACCAATCTGGAAAGTTTGTTTTTGTTACTCAACTTGCAAGGTCACGGACCTAACCTGGTCTCCATGTAATTGAACATCAAGAATTACTCGCATCTTTTTTAACCCAAAAAGAAGAAAATAAAAAAAATTTATTGGCAGCTTAAATTGTCACCAAGTAATTGGTACCGCTTTTAACATGTTTTGTTTTGTCTCTTGCCTAATTTAGATTTCTGCTTTCATCAAGTGGGCTTGCACGTTTTAGACATTGGTGTGCTTTTTATGGATCATTGTCGCCACCTTTCTCTGTATCATTTACTAAAACCGTGATCTCAGTATTGCTTATTCTAGCAAAACCACTTATCAAAACCACCATTAACCCATTAATCGTGAAGAAAAAATATGCTAATGCACCAATTGTCAATTGGCCACTATGAGTAGATATAATGATTTCCTTGACTTACCAATCCCAAACTATCAGATTCAAGATTCAAGATCACTACACACAGATTTGAAGTCATTGCTTCAATTTGCTTTGAAAGATCTTAACTTGGTAATACATCAATTTGTCCACTAAATAGTGCATAAAATGATTTCTTTGACTTTGGAATCCCAAACAATCCAATTAAGGATCAATACACAAAGATTTAAAGTCATTTCTTCAATTTGATTTATAAATTTCAAGCAGAAATTATTTACGAAGTCAGGTATTCTATTTTTGCTACTAACAATCATAAAGTTGAGCTTAATTTCTTTTGTAATTATATTGTTAGAAAAATAATTGTCATTATTAGATGGGTAGGTAGATGAGGAATATTCTCCTATTTTTATGTGTAGCACATTCACTGAGGACCCTGACTAATGTGAAAGCAACAAGTTAATGCTTATTATAACAAAACCACATGGTGATAGGAAAATCAAAAGATGACTTTCATACATATTGAGTTTGAGTAGTGCATGTGCCAAGTAATTGTTTTGTTGGTCACACTAGGTTTGAGGCACAAGTTACAAGTGATTGTCTTCCTGTTTCTCAAATTAATACTCAATTATTGAATTGAATACTAATGTAATGATCTAGAAAATTGAGAATTGAGAGGATTAATGGAGCTCAGCAGTCATTGATTCAAGTATTCAACCCTTCAGTTAAGGGGTCAGCACATGTTTGGTCAAGTGTTCATGCACTAAGCAGATGCAGTTTTGGAATTTGAAAGCATAGTTATTAGTTAATTAATCTTTTCTTAGTTGAACTAAACTTTGCAATATCACTGGACCATATATTGAATTGAACGTTTGTGTTCAACTAGCTTAAAAGCATGTGTGACCATATTCATGAATCATAAACTAATGAGTGGGATTGAAAAATTTAGAAAAATAGAATCTTAAGTTTAAGTGGAAGCGTAGAACCCAAGTTTCTAAGTATTCTTCAATCAATTTCTCTTGTACGCAACCCAATAAATCCTTCAATTAGTACTTGACCTTCAACAAAAGACATAAGATTTAACTTCTAGAGAAGGAGATCCAGCCAAATAAAAATTGCTATTAGAATGACGAATAATTAAACTCAAAGCAGCTTTAATTTCTTCCCCTTAATCACATAACCATCAAAATTAACTATCCCAAATGACCATCAGGTTAGCCTTACCACACTGACTCTTAAGCGGGTTAACACCCAAAAAGCCTCTAAGTGTGAATAAAAGACCAACAGGGTGAGCTTTAAGATGTTTGAAGATAACAAAATTTGTAGTATCCTAGATTTTCCAACATAGATTAAAATTCTTTTCCAAAATTAAATTTTTTATAGACTATATTAGGCATAGGAAATATATGAGAATTCCATATCAAATCAAACCCATCAATAAATGAACCTTGGAAAGATAAAGTAGTAGGACAATTAGCATAAATTTTATCTCAAACAGACCCTAGTAAATGGAAAAACCCATAAAGAGAATCCAAAGTTTCCACATAAATATTGTATAAATGGCAACTTGGGTCTAAATGCCAATTTGTTTGTGAAAGCCTATCTTTAGTTAGAAGCCTTAGGATAAGGAACTTAATTAACAATGACATGCAAAGCTGGAAGTTTTGACACTTCATTTTTTTTTGTTCTTTTTCGTTTTCTTATATTTCTAGACTTTTATTCACTAAACTATGAACGCAAACAACACTATTTAACCATTTGAAGTTATCTTTGATGCCCCATAATTAAAATTATAGGCAGACTGTGTGAAAATAGTTTATTCATATTCTTTGGATGTCAGCACCACATATACATATACATATCCATCTTTATTCTTATTCTTCCATCCCACTTCCTTCCAAGTGTGCATTTTGCATGAGACAGGTCACAGGTACAACACAAGAGGGTAAAAGTAAAAGACCCAAAAAAATAAGAAGTTGGTAGGGCTATTTGGAATCCTTTTCTTACAAAGTGAAGAATTTGGGTTGCTTATTAAATGGAAATAATAGTTAAATTTGTGTATAAAAATAACTTGTCAATGTTTTGTTTCAACCCTAGATGATATATTCCAAAGCAAAAAGACGTGTGAAATGGAAATGGAAAGAGTCCAATTCCAAAAGTGTTTTAGAAGGATTGGCAAACGCAGATATCCAATGGAACGATTTTGGCATTTTGCTGTGAAAGGTGAAAGGCAAAGAAAGATCATTCAATTAGATTAGGTGAGGCTACCTTTGGGCCCGAGGGATATAGATTGTAAAAGCATCTCAACAAATCATTGTAAACAAACAAAAGCTCCCATATGGAGACAATGGCATGGACTACCCTTTCCTATCCTTTTCTCTAATGCTGCCGACGCGGTGTTTCTCATTGTTTTTTTCTTCTTTCTTTTTTTTTCTTCAATCAATCAATTATCGTACTTTAGATTTGAATTTAAGAACTTGATAAAGAGAGACTAATAAATACCCTCTACTAGACTAGACCAGATGATCTTAACCTTTCTTTTGGGAGATTTTGTGGTGGTATTTTTTGAGTAAAGGGAAGGGACGAGTGTTGAAACCCGGGCGTGTAGGAGAGAGCATTTATTCTTGCCCAACTAGATCAATCTTAATTTACAATTTTTTATGTACGCATGAAATTATTGGATACATCTAGAAGGTTTCAAAATGAAGTTTCAGTATTGGGCTTAAAAGCTCAAAGAATAAATGAGCTGTAATCAGGTCCAATACCATTGAAATACAAAAGAAAAGAAAGCCCAGCCCTATAACTCACTATTGGTAATAGGAGTTGCTTTTGAATCTTTTAAAAGTTTAGTAATTTTATTTTTTTCAGGAGAATTTCTAATTATATTTTAACATTGTTACTGTTCATACATATAAAGTACATAGTCTGTTTTAGGAATTAGCAACTTACCCATTCAGTGTCTTTGGCACTTGGACATTCCCAAAATGGGTACTTTACTATCGAAATAGAAATTTTATGAAATAGAATCAAAATTGAAATGTAAGTCGAAATAAGAATCATGCGTGAAAAGAGGAAGAGAGATTATTTGTTTTTAACCCGCAAGAAATGAAAAGCCCTTCTTTAGCTTTCAAACAGATATTCACATCAAGATGGCGATTACAACACTGTTAGCATTGTTGTGGCATTTGGCATGTCTAAATTTAAGGTATTTCAACCCAGGTTTCCTTGATCAAGCCATTCATGACAAAACTTTAGTTTTTGGTCAAAAGATGCCTTGCCCAACCACATGAGGAGTCCATTACATGCTTCCTCTTCCTCTATACTGAATCTGTCCAGAAAGCCATTGACCGACAAACCAACAAATACAGCACCAGCATATGCCATCAGAACCAATCAACTAAATTTGCCAATTTCCATCTTCTTCTTGATTGCCCTCTGACCATGGTATATGAATGAATCTAATATTCCAGAAACGGTGAAAACACCTGACAATAACAGTAAAAAATACATTGCTTGTGCATCAATACCATAAGAAAAAAACAAAAACAGAAACGGGCAGGAATAGCGTTGAGAGAGATAAAGACAGAAAGATTAATGATATATGAGTTGGATATACTTTTGATGAATGGAATGACATAAACTTCAAAGATGGAAACTAGAATACTCTCATCGACAGAAGTAAAAAATAAAAGAAAGAATTTGGTAATTACCTCCAACTATGGCACACACATTTGTTAGGAAGTGTAAGAATGAAATATGCCCCACTGTGAAAGTTACCTGCAACATGCAAATCAACAGCATGAGACAAGAAAATCCATGCACCATAATAATCTATGAAAATTTTCAGCAGCAGCAGGGCAAATATCTGTATAAATATCAGGAAATAAGAAGATAACCCACCTTTATTGGAGAAAGGTCATAGAAGAAAAAAACTCCAGGAAGGAACTGAAGGTTTCCAATTTCTGTACCCCTAAAATGTTCAGTTACAGAGAACTGCAAAGTCCAATTATTAGGGCAGAAGTCATATTCCACTAATAAAAAAAAAACTTCCACAAGCTAGCAACTTTAATTTTTTTTTTTTTTTAAAGTTTTGAGGTCACTGCACCTGATTCGACTGGATAGTGTGCCCACTCACATCTGTATACACCGTAGGTACAACCTGCAAAATAAAATTATTGTGGGTCAGCCTCCAATGTGGATCTCCTTATAATAAAAGCAGCTAGGTGAACCAGTGTCATCATTCACTACCAAATATCTGTGAGTTCCGAAATAACTTGATTTTTATTTTATTTTTTTATTATAGAGGACTTTTGAAGCTTTCCAAATAAGACATTGTTCAAATTCTGATTTTACTATAAAGTAACAAATATCAACCCTTTTTTTTTTTGGCAAAAACAAATAACAACCCTTGGGGTCCAATGGTATGTAAAATATTGCCAACTGACAGAGTAAAAGGTCAAATTGTAGCTAGAGCATCCTATGTCGTGATAAGGGGGGGGTACAAGAAAGACTAATGCTCTTTTATTCACAAAAATACAATACGTCCATAGTCAAATTTTTTTTAATATTAACATCTAAAGAGTGAAAAACTAAAGTCATCTAAACAGTAAATTTCTTACTCTCTTTTTTCCCCTCCCCACTTTTAACCCTGCTATATAAACAATATGTCTTTTGTGTACTTTTGTGTATGTGCACTAGTAAACGATATAACTCTAACATGGAAAAGAACTAAAACAATAAAATGCACATGGTTTCCATTAGACAAGGGCATATTGGTACGCAAAAACTACAGAAGCAATCCTGCAGGAGACTGACCTTGATAAAATATTGATACATCCCACTTGGTGTTTCTTGTGTCCAGTGCACACTGAAGGTTGAAAAAGCAATATGTAAGCACATATATGTATAATGTCATAAATATCCTACACCTAGAAGAAGTCATATCAATAGAAATAAATATGGCCGACTAGAACTTGAAGAGAAGGAAAGAGAGGAAACCATACCCATCAAGAGGATTTACAACACCAGGGAAATAATCTCCAAAAGACAATCTGTTGATCGTGTGGCTTATCTGCATCATGTAATATAAATTAATTAGACAGCTCCTCTGACAAAGAAGGATGGAGTATAAAAAAGTTCATTTAGAGGAAATTTGATGATTTCATAATATCACGTCTTGTAACATTTTCTAACAAACATCTCATATACAAAGAAAACTAAAAAATATCATGGATTACGTCTTACATTGAAACTATCCTTTTGAAATGCCAGCAGATCATGTACATGAACATTTGATTGTTGAAAGCTTTTCCCAGGTGCAAAATGAAAGTTCCCAGCCACCTTATTGACTTCCAAGAATCCATAAATATTACATCCTTCACCTTCTTCATCTTTAATCCTTTGCAAAAAACCTTCTCTTTTGCACTGTTATCCAACGTATAGCATTAAAAGCACTAAAATACTTTAAGAATAGAATCAATATCAAATGTTGCAATTAGTACGTACAGGTTGAAGGGGCAGGGAAAAATCATCATGGTGGGAAATTAAGAGATATAAAAAGCAGACAGTGAGTGTGTGTGAGAGGGAGAGAGGCGGGGGAGAGAGAGAGAGAGAGAGAGAGAGAGAGAGAGAGAGAGAGATTGGAAATATGGGAATCAAGTCTGTCCTGAGATGTTGGATGCTTTAATTTTCATCCTTTCCTCTGATTTAGGACCTAAGCTAAGCCCAATGCATATCCTAGATGTATACGTTTCATTCTTTATTGTACAAATAACCCAGGATAAAATACAAATATTTCAGTGCGTGACACAACAGGCAAGAAAAATTTTAACTTCAGTAAAGATTCATAAACCAATCTTAGGCAGCCTCAAACATTCCACCATGTAAGAAAACATTATCAGATTTATGATCAAAATATCTGTCAAACAACATAACTCATGCGGGTAACCATCCATCAACTCACACCGGAAGACCAGAATACCCAATACCCCAACAGATACTTGATACAATTGAGGAAGCACCCAGCCTTAAATGAATGACTTTACAAAAGCTATATATGGTTAGAGAGCTTTGACTGCTAAGTAAAGCTAGCATAAACTAATCTTACGTCCAATGATTATAAATTTCAGAAGCAATAATTAAGAGATGAACTATAAAATGCCTATTTAATAATGAAAAATCAGAGAGAGAGAGAGAGAATAAGGATTCATATTGAGAGGTTTCACATGACAGAACATGAATGAATTTCGTCACCATAACATTGGAAATCAAATATGATTGGGCAAAGGGAATACTTTTCAGCCAAACACATAAAATTGATTTGTACCCACATATTGGCATCACAACAATAAAAATTTCTCATTTTTTCAGTGCTGATTTGGATTCAAGCTCTTAAGTTCACAAACCTGGTCAATCAGATCTGGATTTGAAATTGCCCAGCCTTTCTTTCTGTAAGCTTCACGAACTTCTTCACAGGAGTTACAACAATCCTCATCAGCCTGCAGTAATAAAAATACAAAACAAAAAAGAAAAAGAAAATAAGAAACTCATAATTCAAAAAGAAACTTCTTTGTATCGAAACATCTTTGTATAAAATCATAATCACTTATGATTGACCAAAATTCAGCTATATTCACAATGCATCTAGAAATCTAATTCAGCACAAAATCCAAAATGAAAACATTGCCTACATACAGAAATCCTCAGCAGAAATGAAATAGAGAGCAAGAAACTAAAACAGTGGATGGAGGGAAATGACAAACATAGCTACCTAATCAAACACCTAATGCAAAAAGACTTGGCTGAATAACATTTCGTCTTAGATGCTGAATGAAATCAAATTTTAATAGTTGATTAAGCATTAAGTGATTCTAAGCTATATATTAGACAACAATGGAATAAAAAATTATAGTACAATAAAAAGAGCTTCACAGAAATAAAAAGTTTTTATTTTGAATATCCAATTACACTATTATGGCATGAAATTGGTACATCTATAATACTAAAAAAACTCTCTGTTGTTGGACATATATGAGATGCCCAATATACCTCCACTGTTTCTAAGTAACTTTGATAATAGACTAAAGAAACATGTATAAGAATCTAGACAAGCAAACATACCGCTTCTGCACCATAACAAGAACCACAGTACGTCTCATTATGCTCAAGCCTTCCACCATGTCTCTGTAAGGGCGTGTCAATCTGTGCCAAGGAGAAACAGGTATAAGAAGAATGAAAGACAGAAGAGTAAAAACAATGAGAACTTTTAAAGGTCCTTCATGCAATTCATTGACAAAATTGTGATTACAGCATGAAAGAAAATAACTATTTTGGATACACTAGGTAGTTCCAAAATATATTATACGTGGGTGTATCAAATGTAAATATGGACATATATGGAGATAAGAGATTAAATAAAAATAGTTGGTCCTAAGAAATTTAATTCCAACAATATTGTATTACTAACCTTGGGGGCACCAATTCCATCTTGCCTTGATTCTATAACATTGCCATGGGAGTCTAATCTTTTCTTGATTATATCATGCTTCTGCAAGGTACATAAAAAACGACAAATTTTTAACATGTCAAACTTGAATCACAAGCACAAGCTCAAAATTGTACGGCAGAATGTAATTGCTTGCAGCTGTCAAGAGAGACATAGGGAAGAGGAGCAAAAGTCATTCGCACCGTCACCGATTATTAATTGCAATACATACTACATCAAGGTGTTGCTCTCCACTGATGTCCATGGCATCGAGACTGAGTATAGAACAAGGAAGGGCAGCAAAGGTTACATCAAACTGCACTTGCGAATGTCAAAAGGACGCACCCATTAGTTTTAAGTGGGCAATTGTAAATTGCAATGTACCACAATTCTAGCAAAGCATTATATGATATGGGTGAATGAGAAGCTATTTGATACTTGTTATAGGACATAAATCAAGCAACATTACATTGATACGTAAGGTTTCTCCTCTTGAAGTATCTACCACAAGCTTTGTTTCCGTTGCCGCATGGAGATATAACCCTGCACCCACGTAATAAAAATAACGCATATCAACAATTGGGGATAAAATTTTCGAAATTTGAAGCAGTCTATGCTCTTTCCATGATGACCCATCAAAATTCTAACATTTTCTTAGGAAATGAGGACAAACCCTAGAAAAACTAGCAGATCTTCAATGAAAAGCCCAAAATAAATAAGCTGTAGATCTAAAAAAGGGAACGTACGGAGCTCGGAAAGGAAGAGCAGGAGCATAACGATGGAGGAAGCGAGAGTGATGACGCCACCGGAGAGTGTACGGCTGTAGAAGTCCTCGTTGATTTTGGGGTACGCGTCCAAATTCCGAAGCTTGCCCATTATGTTCTCCATTTCTGTTCGCTATCTAACTCAGATAGATTTGATTTAATTTTTTTATCTCTTCTCTTCTCTTCTCGATTCGATTGATCGATTACCTCATAATCTGTCTGGGAAAATTTTCCAGACTGAAACGAAATCAAAATCAAAATCAAAATAAAAACTAAATTAAAATTATCTGATGCGGATTCGATTTTGATGGATTGAACGCTTGAAACTCAAACACCCCGTTCGTCTCAATTCAAAGAGAGACAGAGAGAGAAAACGGAGAGAAAATTACTGGAAAAATTACGACCGGGGCGTCAGAGTTTGTTTGCTATTGGCCTTCGCAGAGCTTCTTGTATCTAATTTCTAAAACTTTATATTTGTTTTTCTTTATTTTCTTTTATTTTTAAAAAATTTTAGTGCTTTTTTTCTTCTATTTTTAGAAGTTTTGGAGGGGAGGCGTTGTTACCACTTGCCGGGAAATGAGAACCGCCTTTTGCATTTTTATGCAATTTACCGGAAACTCGGCTCCGGGCATTTTCTATTGTTCTCTTTTTTTTTTTTTTTTTTTTTTTTTTTTTTTTTTTTTTTTTTTTTTTTTTTTTTTTTTTTTTTTTTTTNTTTTTTTTTTTTTTTTTTTTTTTTAGAATTGAGATTTTAACATTTTTTTTCATTCTAGTCTTTGTGTTTTCATTGAAGTCCTATTCTTTCTAGATTTACTTGGGAGTTGGGTATGTAGAAAGGTCGGACTTAGCCGCCGACTCAAACTCAAGATATATCATATACATCAACTCCTTAAGCCCAATAAAGATTTGCAAAATTTAGATAGAAAAAATTTCACGTAGACAATGGGGTGCTTTTAGAATTTCCGAATTAGAAAACATTTGTTGAGTAATTCATAGTTCTTCTATGAGACGAATAGGTACAAGACAGGAGGGTATTAGTGGATTTAGGTTGCACGTTTTCTGGTATTTGGGGGCCCAAGCCCAACAAAGAGAAAAACTAAACAACAATTAGTTTGTGTGGATCATCCTCATGAGGCCTCACCGACTCCTTAAAGCCCAGCTCCAAAGAATGACCCAAGTGGATATGCTCACTGTTGGATAATTTAGTATATCCTCCCTTTTTTTTGGGTCAAATTCTCAGTCTAAACACTTGAACTATAAAGCCATCTTTAGGCTTTGGAAAGTAAAACTATATGATCTACTTGACAAAGTTAAATTGCATTGAATAAAATGAAGACATGCGTGAACTTTTCTTCAACTGGCCAATTTTAGTTTCTTGTTTTTGAAAATAAGCTTAAGTTGCACATTCCACATTGTTCATGAGAATTTATTCCTGATTTCCTTATCAAATGCAATTAATGGGCCGCATTCATAAAAAGTTAATGAAGTCATAAGTTATGCTTATAATGAAGCATTCATGAGTCCTTTGGCTGCTTGATCTTTTTGAAATTTAGCTCTATTAATCTCTCTATCAAATCTGTATACCAATGTCATTTTCATGAAGCAGAAAAACAGCATTACAATTTCCTCTTTCTATATATTACTCATTTCCCACTAAAATACAATCTCTATTTGCATCATTTCTTTATACGGGTCTATCTTTGTATTAGAAAGATAACTAAATAAAGGTCTAAAAGTACACAACAGCAACACATAAAATAAAAGTGGAGAACTCAAAATTTTTACCATTCTCGGGCCCTTTACTTATGAATTTTACGGTCATATTGTACTTATAGTAAACAAATAATCATGTTCTAAATCACACGAGGCTCTCTCATTGTGAAAAATTATTATTAACTATTGTATATGACTTTTCCCTCACATTCAAAACCACTCACATGCGACTCATGCATGTGATCAGTTTTGTGTGAAAAATGTTTACAAGTGCTGTACTGAAGATCTTCTCATGACTGTATTCAACTTGGTGGGGTAACATCTAAAATAATTCTGTCCGACAAATGATTCCTTGTTATATTTATGAAGCACGTGAAACTCTACTCTCGTAACTTTGGAAGACATTTTGTACTTCCATTCCAACTCTGCTCATTTCAGTATTGGGTGCGCATCAAAACATGAGCAAATTTTAGAGCAAATCAAATTGTAATTTTCCTTTATTGTGTGGGATGTGGACTTTGATTCCTCCAAATAGAGTTAAAGAGAATAATATAATTAAAATAAATAGTTTCAATTGTTCAATGATTGTACTATCAAATACTTTTATTCACAACTTTGAGTTACTAGCATATATATATATATATACATGGATGTGCATCATTTTGACTCAGACCCTAATGCCAAAGATTTCTCCAAATTCCCACTGACCAGTTTTATTTGAAAGCAATATTGAAGAAGACAAAAAGTATGTCAAATCTGGTTTTACTTCACCTCAATCTTGATCATCTCCATCGATCTTTTCATCAACCTCAATCATTAAGTAATGGATGGAGGTAGTAAAAGATAATTAACGAAATAATTAGGGATGAAAGTGGAAGGGCAAACGCATGAAGATGACACATACGTGACATAAATGCAACTGCTAAACAAAGAACTCTGGTATAAGAACTCAGGTTCTAGGAGGTTCTAGATTCGATGTCTCCAACTAATACCATCCTCTATTCTTATATATTTTTGTATATTATTTTCTACAGAGTAAGATGTAGATATATTTGTCTCTCTATGTGTATGATAAAACTACGTGTGAGAGAAAATGTTAATTAATTAGCTTAATATATATTAGTTATTTTAACCTAATTAACAAATTAAAGGATATTTCATGACCGAAACATGTTGATAAGTTGATTAAAATTCATTGTACTAACAAGTGAGCAATTACATGCATGCATATGAGAGACAAGAATGGCATATTGCAATGTATGTACTAAGTTTAAGTTTACATAAAGGATATGTCATTGATCCACAGATCTTCTCCATATCTTGGCAATCTTTGATTTCTAACCTTAGCCATTTATTAGAAATTTAAAGATTTTGTGCCCTATTAGGGCACAAGATCATGTGTCCTAATTTGATGTGACAAAATTATTTTTCACATCATAATAATAATATTATTGAAAGACTATCTTACCCAACCTAAATCTAATGGCTGAAATTATTAAGAGATCTATATTTTATCTAATCCATATTTAAATCTTCTGATCTTCAAATTTATTAATGAATTGTACAGATAAGTGTTAAATCATCTTCATATATAACGAAGGAATATGACTAAACTTGGGATGTACACGGTCGTCCGATTGCAAAAGATGAATGCCAATTCATACCCAAATTGCCTACAAAAAGGATTTAAACAAGAAAAAGAAGAAGAAGGAATTCCCATCATTATTTAAGGTGTGAATTTTTTGAGTTCATAAAAATTTCTGGAAAACTAAATAATTAGTTACCATGCCCATCAAACTCAAAGGAGCCAAGCCTCCTCAATGGTTCGAGAATGGATTCCTCAACTAATTGTACTCTGCAACATCATATATATCAATGCGGACATTCGTTGAAGACACTCACAATTTTTTTTCTGTTCAACCTCATTGAGCGCTAGGTAGTGAATTTTTTAGAACAGGCGAGTGCTGCAACAAGCAATGCCATATCATTAGGGCGCCATTAAGGCATAAATTATTATGGCACCCTAGTACTGCCTATTTAAAAATTATAATGTACCATAACTATTCATTCTTGCAATTTTTAGTTTCTAATTAATCTTAGTCATTTATTACAAATGCACTTTGGCAATCTTTCTAATCTTAGTCATTTATCAGAAATGACACATAGCATTCCTCAAAAATTAAAATGCTAAATGTACTTCTGATTTAGCTTCTCACACTTGGATGTTTGGATTTAATATTGTATAATTGCACTAACGGAATGTAATACTGAAAACTGAAAAGGAGTGCATGTCAATTTTTGAAATTATATATATCGAACATGAAGACAAAAACAAAGAAAATTAAACAGTGTGAGGAGATTGTCTATGGATTAAAACTAATAAACTACATAATGAGAATGTTTTTTGAAGATTTGATTTGTTGGAGAAAGAGACCTTATCATAGTAATGGATTTAAGATAGATGTAACATCTATATATATGATAGTACTGCATCTGCATGCGTTGCAATCAATTCTACTTTGGAACTAATTCCTTGTTAGTGCCTTGAGCACTAAGAACAATAAAAATTAAAGGCACTTTAAGATCTTGGCAAGTAAGGGGAAGAATCGATCTGTTATCTTAGCCTAACTTCATAAAGAAAGATACATAATTTTAAGGCAAATGATTATGTCTTAGGATGTTTTCATTTGTTGATCAAGTACACTTAGCTTGATTTCCACATTATAAAATTAATGAAAAGAGAAACCAGGTGAAATTTTCAGTAGATTAGAGAAGCTAGGAACTATAGCTATCATTCATAAAGCTTTCTCAATCTTCCTCATTATCCCATTAGCACCAAGTGGAACTTAATCTTCTATATATTCTTCTTTGCCTGCCCTTAATTAAGCACCTTAATTAATTATCAAGGTCTTTAAGAGGAAGATAATACAAATTAGGAATCATAAAGATGATTTTGGATTGTAAGAGAGCGCCATTCACGCTCCCTTCTTGCACTCCCAACCTCATATGCAAAGTGCAATGAATGCTATTAATATAATAAAATATGTTACTCACATATCGGTGCATAAGAGTGCAAGGTGTTTGAAGGAGCACAAATATGTTACACTTCCCTATTTGATAATACATTTCTTAAGATAGTGATAAAAATGTTAGACAACCACTACTCCTAAATGTTTAAATTGTTAGGAAGTCGGTCGACAATGTTAAGCTTACACTATTTTTCACATGTAGCCGCATCCTGTACATAAGAATTAGAGGTTTGGAACCGAAAATCTCATATAAATAAAGCTCTGATACCATGTTAAATAATTAATGCATTCCAAAAGTTAAAGTTGTTAGAAAAACTTGGTTGAAATAACCAAGTTCTAGCGCTTTCCTCTCACACAATAAATTTCAAACTTTATCCTATTTGTTTATGTATTTCATATAAGATAATATATGATAAATAGAATAGAATAGAATAGAAGAAAGAAGCATGGAGATGGAGACTAAGGAAAATGGGTGTGAATGAGAATCCAAATTAGTCCCATACATTGCACACACTGCAGCAGAAGAGAACCATAGTCTCCAAATTAATTAAACTACCCAACTACCCACTAAAGGGGCTCTCCAAAATCACATACAACAACACTCACCTTTTGTTCTATATATCACTGCAGCTTAGTTCTTAATGCCCCACTTCTACAAAATATTAAAATCCATAAAAATCAAGAAAAGAAAGGGAAGGGGATATCCAGATATTCACATACATGGTACATTACAGTGAAGGTGCATATATGCTTTGGTGGAGGAGAGGTAGAGAAAAATTAGAGGTGAGTGGGTGTGGTGGGCTATTAGTGGGCTTTGCACTACAGCATCATTTGTGGGCCCTGCTGAATCATTGCCAGGCCTACCTCACATATGTCACATCTTGGAAAAGGAAAGAGGGGGGTTGTGGGGCCCAATACACATCATGCAGCGTCTGGTTTTTCCTTCTTAGTGGAGGCCCATCGAAAAGTCACTGGGTTTCTCTGTTGTGGCAGTTTTTTCAGTTGGCTCTTTGCCAATGTATGTGCTGTGATTGGATTGCCCTTTCTATTTTTGGCTAGATTGTCTCAGAGGATTCACAGGATGGCTACAATAATTATCAATTTTTTTTTTTCATTTGGGTGGGAACTGGGAAGGAGGTTAATTAATTATAATTTATAACTATATAATAGAGACACAAATATCGCTTGCTCATCATTTATTCAAAAGTGGACAAAGTATGATGAAATTTGCATACCATCTATGGTTAACTGTGCTTAAATGATTACATGTTGATAGAGTTTTCAGGACTAATTGTACACTACTATTTCAAAAAAGTGCTAAATTCTTAATCTCTAATGCAAGGGTAAATACTATATCTATGTCTATCATCAATGTTTACATATGTAATTATATGGTCGAAATGTTTATTTGTAACATTGTATCTGATGATTATGTACTATATGATATGCTACGTTATGGAGTTAAACAATTTCCATAGATCTACCATTTACTATATATTGAGGCTTGATCGATAATGGGATTTTCAGAAGAGCTACTTGGTGTTTACATTAGACTATATCAGTCTAAACTGAATCTTTGATCAAGTGTTAACCTATTGCTTAGGGTGATAAGCAATATTTGATCAATATTTGGCGTTTGTATTAGACTAGACTTTAGTCATAACTTTTGACCAATATTTTCAGTCTGATGTTAAGCATTGGTGTTAATGATAATATGACAAAATTTGAAGGCGTTGGCGTGCATGTTATTGTTGATGGTCAATATAGAGTAGCCCCATTGTGGTGCTATGGTGAGTTAGCACTAGCTATGAGTGCTTTCTAGCTGTGAGTTAGCAGCTGATTAATGTGATTCAATCAAGTATATGCACGCTTGGTGTACTTTCTAACTTTTTCGCGGAGCAGGTGTGCCATTTTGATGTAACTTATGATTTGATGCATCGTGATTATTCAAACTCAATCAATTCACATTCACGAGAGCTTTTATTTCGCGCAGACGTAGCATATTAAACGAACACTGCTCAAATGCTTAAATGCTAATAATATCTTATTTTTTACATAAGTTTTTAGACACTTATGTAGCACGTGTCGTAGGATTGTTCAATGCTACGCGGTTTGGTAAATCATTGCACCTTCTAATGCATATATGGCTTTCGTTGCTAAAAATTCAATGCTTGTCAATTGAGATTTTGTCCTCACCGGCCTAAGAGCTTTGCCGACTTTCTACAAAGATACCACAACACGTAATTAATTACTTTCAATGAAACAACAATCTTTGACCCACAAGATCGATCGAGTATGTAAGCAATAAGTTTGCATTTTAAAATTATTCACTAATTGATGTGTTTGTATATATATTAATATCTTTATATGCTAGAATAAATAAGTTAAAATCAGCATTGATTTAAATAAATGAGATGCAATACAAATACAACCATATAATTTGGTGAACAAATTTGTTAATTATTAACAGTGCTCATAAGAATTTCTAAGAACTGTAATTAAATGTTATTTTTTATTTGAAAACAAAGATATTTATTCACAATCATGTGGTTCAAAATTTAGATATCAAACAGTACTTATAAATTTTATATTGACTGAAAGAACCCAATAATTTGTTTCGGACCCATGCAGATGCAGGTAGTTGTTTAATTTTTCCGGTTTACTTTTAAGGGACTTTTGCCGCCGTTGTTGACGACTTTGCATGGTGTTACTGACACTAGTGTACTATTGTGACATGCATGAAATTTAAGAAAATTTGTTGTTATTATTATTATTATTATTATTTGAACTTTTTGTGAGTATTAATTCATTGTATTATTATATAATCAATACTCAAAAACTCAAGTAGCATATAATGCAAAAGTTATTTGTATAACTGTTCATGCCTTTGTTGAGATATACTTCATTTTAAATATGATGAAGTATGATTTGTGGGACTCATATCGAATTGTAATTCGATAATTGGAACTTTATACTTTCAAAATCTCTATATAATGATTTTTTTTTGTAATAAAATTAGACAAAACGGAAATCATTTAATTATTTGATTAAAGAGTCATTATTTCAAGTGTTAACAGAATTACTATATTCGTCAATTTATTCTATTACAATTAGATGTTTTAATAGTTTATGATTTACTTTATTTTTTATAATGATGATATTTGTATAAAGATTTAAAAATTAGACGGCTTTGATCATCAAATTATAGTGCGGAATGGGTCTCACAAGCCATACTTCATCATATTTAAGATAATGTATATCTCAAACGGAAAGGGCCTCTATAAATTGTTATATCAGTGTAATTAATTACTATCTTTAATTCAATAATTTTTTTTAATTACAGGAAAAGAGGGAGGGTTCGAACCGAGAGTGTAGAGAAAATTTCTTTTTTGACCAAATAGGCCAATCTCAATTCACTTTAATTCATATGTTACTCACTAACAGTTACATGAATATTACCATGTGAAAATGATATTGTTGAAATAAAAAGTAGACCAGGCCTGGGTTGCCTAATTTTTAGAAAATGAACTATTTTGTACTTGATTTTCTTATTTAGATGTATCTCTCATGATTATAATTATAATTTCTTTTAGAAATATACGTTTCAGGCTTAATATTAAACAGTTAATTTGGTCGGTTTTCGAGTTAATAATGTTGGTACAGACTGTACAGTTTAGAAAGTTATATATATATATATATAACTTTTTACTTAAACTATTTATAAAAAGTGTGCATTGTGTCTTGTGTGAGACTTTTTTATAACTTACTAAATTATATTGAACACCACCATTTGTGGTTTGAAGTTAGACCAACATGAGAGAAGTTTGTGTGAGACTTTGAGTCTTTGACCTTCCCCTACTCGCACATACTTCAACTTCTTTCCATTGGGGATTGTAGTTTTGACCAGAACTCCGAATGGACTTTTGATAATATGAAAGTGGTAGAAATTTTCATTTATTTTCTTAGTAAAGTAACATAAAAACATGTGGGCCTCTACAAAAGAAAATAACTTTGACAAGTGGCCAAGCGGTAAAGGAGAACTTATATATGGAACTTCTTTCCTTTTTATATTACCTTCATTTTTTTTTATTTGAGTGGAAGTTTCTTTCATTGCCACGAGTGAGTCCCATGCCAAAGATTGGAATATTTTCGCCAAAACCCTTCAAAAGAAAAAGGACAAAAACTTTTGTCTTAAAAAATATAAGCTTCATCGCACTTTGCATCCTATAATAATACAAATTAGGCAAAATTAATTTCATTTTGGTCCTAAAGTTTCAACCATTGTAACTAATTAATGCATGTACAATGTGTAAAGTTAGATGGCAGCGTGGGTACACAAAAATCATTAAGAGTGAAACGACGTCTAAACATTTGGGTTGATATTGCAATAATTGTAGTGCAATAGATCAAAGTGAAATTAATTTAAACAAAGGTCGAAAATGTAATTCACCCAAAAATTTTAATAAAAAGGAAAAAGAGATCAAGCAAGCGTACCAAAAAGAAGGTTCTCATCCCAGAATCAAAGCTACCAATTCAGATAACTAAAATCCGGGGGAATGTATGGAATTTGAAGAATAATAATCCAGTAAGTAATTATATATATATCAGCAATATTTGCATATTCCAATATTATTCTTTCGTTCTAATACAATAATAATATTTTCATGCACTAAAGCCTAAAAAAAACACGTTTATATATGCTAGATATGGCACGTAGATTGCACTATATGGTATCAACTTTACATGGTCGATCGATCTGGTCACTGATTGATGGATACTAAAATCTACAACTAATGTCAATAATATGATCATGAGCATCTATATCTCCTGGAACTTCGTAAGTAGCTAGGGTTGGAATAATTAGGATTAGGATTATATATTCTTCGATCTCTCATATATATTACTCCTTGGGAAATCAGAAAACAAGCTCAAGAATATTGGTAAATACATTGAGCTAAGTAACATTGTTCTTAGAGAAAAAAAGAGAGCCAAAATTTAATACGAGTGTGGTGATCGATGAAGATACTTTCTTAACCAAAAAGTTATTCCTTTTTGAAGGGCCTAATTCAAAGGTTTTGATGTCTTTAATATTCCTTTTGCTTGCCTAACTCCTTTGTCTTTTTGACAATCTTTGGCTACGTACCTGAAATTTTGCTATACTTCTCAATCACGTTCGGCTTCAAACTTCAAAGCATATATCTCTGCCACCGACTTTGACTAAACAATGGCCATGCAAGCAAAGTCGTTGAAAGAATCAGAAAGACTAGGCCAATATTTAATTTTAAGAGATCTCCTTTCTCTCTTTTGTGTTACAAAATAATTAATAATCGTAAATGACTAGGAAAGTAGGAAGGTTCAAGGCTAGCTCTGATTGATTCTATGTCGTCATTACCACGAATAATCTTGTGCTTTATTAACTAAACATTAGCAATATGGGATATTTTTATGAACACATGCATGAACATTAACCTATATATATGTAGTTATATACTATCGTTTTATTTAGATTAAGAATATTCAATTTAATTAGGTTGGTTAATTTCTTAATATGTTATTATGACATACGTTATTCCATGTCGTAGGCATTTTCAGGCAATCACCATGCAAAAAATATTATTTGATGGTGAATACGTAGGAACAAATGAACTTATATTTAAATAATACATAATCAGTTTATGTAAGTTAGCACAATAAGATATTTATTAAAACATCGAACAATGTATATAGCAGTAGAATTGTTAGGAAACTTCCATCATCCTTCCTTGTTGAGACATATACATTTTCCAACAACATATGTATCAGAGATCGAAGTAAAAGGAAACAGAAGTTCTAATTTGTCAAAGACAAACGGCTAGCTAGCTCAACTTTCAAAAAGGAAAGTGTAAGTTATGTGTGTGTGTGTGTGTGTATTTAATTATATCACTCTTTTATATATGGATTGACTGAGAAATTCAACAATGTTGACCTTGCACTTATAATTTAATTATTAATAAGACTACTTTTTTCTTTATGAAAATGTAACCGTCCCGGCCATTTCATATATTAAATTAATAAATGGTTAATTAAGATTGAACTAAAAACCGGAATTCATTTGCAAACAACATGAAATATTATATGGAAAATAAGGCCGGCCTTTGAAATTTGAGAAGGCTCGACCTCACACTGTTAGACATATGCAAACAAGGTAGGAGACAAAAGAATTTGAAAGTACGCTGCTGGTTTTGATTCAAACTAGGAACGCATGAATGAATGTAGGTTAGGTTTGGAGCTACTAGTTTCACAAACAATTGTATATATATATATATGCACCAATATTTAATTACAAGGGGGCATGGTGCGAAAGTTCTTAATAGTAGAAGAATTTATGCTTTCGGCTCATGCATGCATGAGCCACCATATATATATATGAATAAGTTTGATCACAGGTGTACTATACCCACATCCACATGCTTTTAGTTTTAGAATTAAACAGGTCTTTCTTGTTTTCCAAGTTTCAAATCTCAACCTTAATTTCCTTGGTACTTTAAATACTAATGTTTCAACGGCTTCTGAAATACTATTATTTATTATTTTGTCGTCTGACCTAATTCACTGTTTGCAGACAGGAAGTCCATGTTTTAATTAGGTTCTTCGATTATTTCTGCTTATGCTTTGCTTTTTTGTTTTCTGTTTTTAATTTTTTTTTTTAAAGTGCCACATTTTAAGGGTTTTTTATATGATTATTGTGCGAAGGAAATTTCAACTATCTAAAGAGTAGAACAATTTAAAATAAATACATTATATTTGAAACATACATTAATTAGCAAAAAAAAAAAAAAAGAAGAATATGGAAATACAGGTATTGTTTTCATATTTTTGTAACGAATTAAGAGCACGAATGTATTGCATTGTCAGAGACTTCCATGCCTAGCTATCTGACAGTTGCGAATAATATTTAATTTCCTTCATAATTTTTATTTGTCTGATTTTAAATTATACATGTAATATGTAACATTTTAATTACTATCACGTACAGTTAGAAAATGTAAAAACATGAGCCACATCTCAATAAAAAAATAAAAAAATTGAGTCACATCATAAAACTGACTTGCGCATATCATTGCATTACTTATATGCTATAAGAAGAGAGAGAAGATTGTCATCTTGGGCTCTTTTAGGACAATAATTCTTGCACAAATCATATATTACAAAATCAAGTTGAAATGTGGAATGAATGTATATTGCGTTTTTTTTTGCATGATTTATGCTTTTTTATTTTCTT
>QANT01003682.1:0-47063 GCA_003254885.1 Purshia tridentata | reverse complement strand
TCGTGCATTCTTAACACCTAAAGTGGTTCTTTGGGTGCTAAACACCTTCCCCTACGTCCTCTAACACCCTCAAACAGTCCCTTGCTGCCCCCCACTGCAACCTCTATTTCCCAGCCCAAACCCACTGCTCATCCACCTTTGCAATCTTCCTTAGTGCCTTTAATCTTTTCTCAGCCTACTATAACCCCCCTTCTCCCTCCAAACCTTCCTTTAACAATTGTGTTGAGCTGGTTTGTACCACCTCCATGGCTGAGTTGTGGAACCAGGTTGGGGCTGTTCATGGAGAGCCTCCAAATGTCCAGTTTGCTCAAGGTGCTCCCCTTTGTCCGTCGGGTAATAGCCTATTGGATAATGGCTTGCTGGAGCAAGTTGGGAAGTCAAATACATCAGATCACATGCATCTCTTGGGTACTGAACCAGCCAGCTGCTTAGGACTAATGCATGCTGGAAACCCCTCTTTGCCTCACATGGGTCAAGAGCAGCAAAAGCTGATGGGACATGCCTCCCTGGCAGGTTGCACTCCCAATGGTATTCTGCCATGCAGCCCCCAAAATGGTAAGTCCATGCTTTTGGGTAAGGGACATGAGGACACCCTTGCATTTTTTAAGGAAGCATCTTTCTCTGCCCCTTTGTCCCTTTCTCCATCTGATTCCCCAAATTCAAAAAGTGAGCAGACTTTCCATACCAATCAGCCCCTCCATGCACGTGAGAATGGTGCTACTCTAAACAAGGTGGCTGCACCTTCACAGCCCCCTAAAAATTACTCTCAAGTTGTTCAAGGTTCTGGTGTTGACTCTCCCTCTTTCCCTTTGAATTTAAAATTTTACAAACCACTTGTGGAAGGGGGTAGAAGAGTGGTTTGCCCCCCTCCTGAAGTGGCAGCTGAAGGTTGTAAGGCTTGGGAGAATTGTTTGGTGGGTTATTTCATGGAAAAGAAGCTGCCATTCCCTGCTGTTAGGGCCATTGCTCAGAGGATTTGGGGCAACAAGGGCTTAATGGAGGTGTTGGCTAATGATTCTGGTTTCTTCTTTTTTAAATTCTCCAAGGCTGAAATATGTTCCTCTATTATGGAAGCTGGACCATGGTTATTTGCTGGGAGTCCTCTCTTTCTCAAGAAATGGCAACAAGGCCTCCCTCAGCAAGGAGTCCCACTCCAAAATTCCAATTTGGGTTAAGTTTTTCAATGTTCCTCATGAATATTGGACGGGAAATGGCCTCAGCTACATTGCTAGTGCTGTAGGTAAGCCTCTTTATGCCGATAGCCTTACGGAGATGCAAAAAAGAGTGTCGTTTGCTAGAGTTTGTGTGGAGATTGATGCTTCCTCAGAGCTGATAGATTCGTTTGATTTGTTAGTGCATGATGGAGATACTCCTAGGCCCGTGGAGATCAAGGTTGAGTATCCATGGAAGCCTAAGTTATGCTCTTTATGCAAAAAATTCGGCCACCAAAATGGGAGGTGTCCTGCTGCCCAAAAACCCTTGATTTTGGTTAAGAAAACTAGTGATAAGGACCCCTCTCCTATATTGGAACATAGAGGTGTTTCCTCTATTTTTGATAAATGTGGGGTGAAGGATGATAAAGGGAAGTCGGGCTGGAGTACCATCATTAATCCTATTAAAGTGGTAGGGGCAGTCCGCGATTTTCAAGGGGAGAGTAACTCTTGTGCCATTCAATTGGAGGATGATCCTAAATCTCCAGCCCCTTTGATCACCTCTATCAACCCTTTCAATGTGCTTGAGGATAATGAGGAGTCGGATAGGGACCAAGAGCCTAATACCGCCTCCCCGGATAAATCCCTTTGGCCGAGTAAGATTCTTGGCAAGAATATTGATGGACCTCCCTTGGTGACCTTGAAGTCCTCTAGTAAGAAGAAAAAAAAGAAGAGCAAGAAGAAATCTAGTAGTGTGGGCAAATCCAGCCCTGGTGAGTCCTCCGGTCAGCCCCAATGATCAAGCTAGCGTGTTGGAATATTAGGGGGCTGAATTCCCTCCCTAAGCATGCAGAAATTAGGAATTTTGTGCAAGACAACAATCTCTCTCTTATGGGCATCGTGGAAACTAGAGTCCGGCAATGCAATAAGGTGAATGTCTCTAATTCTATTTTCAACAATTGGAGTGTGGAGGATAATTACTTGTCCAGTGATAGTGGCAGAATTTGGGTGTCTTGGAACCCAAAAATTTTTCAACTTGTTAAGTTAGATGAAACGGATCAATTGATCAATTATCGGGTCAACCATATTGAGTGCAATGTTGAGTTTTATGTCTCTTTTGTCTATGGCTCTATTGATGGTGGTAAACGGAAGGAGTTATGGAGCTCTTTGGGCAGCGCCTCTTCTTTGATTGGTGATCAGCCATGGGTCATTTTAGGTGACTTCAATGTGGCCCGAAATTCTTTTGAGATCATGGGGGGCTCTACTCAGACCACTAATGCTATGTTAGACTTTCAAAAGTGTATCAAGGATATTGAAATTGATGATCTTCGTTATACCGGGGCCCTTTGCACTTGGTGTGATAAAAGACCTACCACGAGGAGTGTTGCAAAGAAGCTTGATCGGGTTATGGTTAACGAAGCTTGGAATGTTCGGTTTGTCAACTCGGGTGCTAATTTTCCCCTTCCCGGCATCTCGGATATGTTCGGTTTGTCAATTCGGGTGCTAATTTTCCCGTTCCCGGCATCTCGGATCACAGCCCTTGTATGGTGAACTTAGGGATCTCCCCTAGAGCTAGAAGGTGTCCTTTTAAGTTTTTCAACTTCATGACTAAGCGGGATGAGTTCATTCCCATTGTTACCCGCTGTTGGGGTACTATTATAAGGGGTTCCCTCCAATTTCAAGTCTCGAAGAAGCTTAAGTTAATCAAAGAGGAGTTAAAGAAGCTGAATAAGAATGTGGTTGGGAGGGTTTCTCACAACACCGTCATTGCAAAGCGTAATTTGGATGCTTGCCAACTTGTGAGGGTTTCTCACAACACCATCATTGCAAAGCGTAACTTGGATGCTTGCCAACTTGGGCTGGAGGCGGATCCTTGCAATATTGGCCTTAGAAGCACTGAAAAGGGGTTAGTGATGGCGTATGCCACAGCCCTTGAGATGGAGGAATTGTTTAACAAGCAAAAATCTCATATTCAATGGTTGAAGGAAGGAGATAGGAACTCGGCTTTCTTCTTCAAATCTACTTTGGGAAGAAGAAATATTAATAGGATCAATTCCATTATTGGTGAAAATGGCACTATTGTGGAGGGGGTAGACAATATCAAAAATGAAGTGGTCAATTTCTATCAACGATTGTGGACAGCTCCTAACCGGCCTAGTAATGACATTGAGGGAAGAGTTCGGGGTATTATTACCAATGCCATTTCAGATGTGCAAGCTGCTACTCTTGGCCAAGAGGTGACCACGGATGAGATTAAGGAGGCTTGCTTCTCTATGAACCCCAATAAGGCCCCGGGTCCTGATGGATTTAATGCTCACTTCTTCCATGCTACTTGGCATATTATTGGGGATGATATTGTTGCAGCCATTCGTGAGTTCTTCTCCACTGGCCAATTGCTTAGGGAATGTAATGCTACCTTGGTTACTCTTGTCCCTAAGATTGCTAATGCCACCATGCTTAGCGATTTCCGGCCTATCTCTTGTTGCAACACCCTCTATAAGATGATTTCAAAGGTGATGGCCAATCGTATCAAATTGGTGCTGCCATCCATTATTAGTCCCACCCAAACAGCATTTGTTGGAGGTGGTCGGATTGGGGACAATATCCTTTTAGTGCAAGAGTTGTTTCGGGACTATCACAAGAATAGCAAGACTCCGGGGTGTGCGTTGAAAGCTGACATCATGAAAGCCTATGATATGGTGGATTGGGACTTTATAATCCATACCCTTGCTGCCCTCAAGTTCCCCAATAGCATGATTAACTGGATCAAGGCCTGTATTTCATCCCCGAAGTTCTCTATATGTGTGAATGGTGAATTGGCGGGTTTCTTCCCTAGTTCTCGTGGTCTTCGCCAAGGAGACCCTATGTCCCCCTATCTTTTTGTTATTGCCATAGAGGTGCTCTCGCAATTGGTGGCGCATAAGACTAGCCAAAATCCGAATTTCAAGTATCATTGGAAGTGTGATAAGGTAAAACTTACTCATTTGTGCTTTGCGGATGATCTTATTATGCTTTGTAGGGGCGACCTTCATTCTGTTTGTATCCTTAAGGAGGCTTTGGAGGAGTTTCATGTCATATCTGGGCTCAAGGCCAACCCCCTTAAAAGCAATGTGTTTACTTCGGGGGTGTCTCAAAATTTACAACAAAGGATTGAAGAATGCCTAAACTACAGAATGGGCAGCCTCCCTATTAGATACCTTGGGATCCCTATTATCTCCACAAAGCTTAGGGTGAGGGATTGGGTTAAACTTGTGGACAATGTGGCTGGTCGCATTAATTCGTGGAGGAATAAGACTCTTTCCTATGCTGGGAGGCTCCAACTCATTATTTCTGTGCTATCTAGCGTACACATCTTTTGGTCTAGCCATATCATGATTCCAAAGCAAGTTCTCCTCAAAATTGAGCAAAAGTTGCGCTCTTTCTTATGGGATGGAGCAGAGGGTAATTCTAGAGGCGCCAAAGTTAGTTGGGCTACTTGCTGCAAGCCTAAAGGGGAGGGGGCACTTGGCATTAAGTCTTTGTCCATGTGGAATAAATCCCTTATGCTTAGACACTTGTGGCAGGTTGTTTCGGGTGTGGATAACATATGGACTAGATGGATACATACCTACCATATGAGGGGTAGGAATTTTTGGGAGGTAAAACCTCCCTAAGTCTGCTCTTGGAATTGGAGAAAGATTTTGAAGCTCCGGGAGTTAGCTCGCCCTCTCATCCTTCATAAGGTTGGGAATGGTGAAAGGACATCTCTTTGGTTTGATAATTGGCACCCCCGGGGTCCTTTAACTTTGGTTTGGGGTGAGAGGATTATTTATGACTCCGGCCTTCACAAGAACTCTGTGGTTAGTGCTATTGTGAATAACAACCGGTGGGAATGGCCTCTGGCAAACTCTCCGGATCTATTGGAATGCAAGCAAGGTATGCCCATTTATAATCCCAATTCTGAAAGGGAGGATTCTATTCGGTGGCTCCCATCTTCCTCAGACAAATATTCAGCGACTTCCACTTGGGAGAAGCTTAGAGAGAGATGCCCTAGAGTTTCTTAGCACAAACTTGTATGGTTTAGCCATAACATTCCGCGCATGGCCTTTATCCTTTGGCTGGCCATTCAAGGAAGGCTTGCTACACCAGATCGTATGTTGGTTTACAAACCCGGTATTGATCCTACTTGTGTGCTCTGTAAGAGGGAGGTGGAAACACATTCCCACCTATTTTTTGAGTGCTCATACAGCCATGCTATTTGGTCTCGGCTAATGACTATGTGCGGCAGTTTGGTTCCCCATCATTCTTGGCCTTCTTTGGCCACTAGGTTGGCAAGTCGTTGGAAAGGGAAGCACACTATGACCATTATTAAGAAGCTTTGCTTGGCTGCTGCTATCTACTATATTTGGAGGGAAAGAAATAATCGTACATTTAGAAGTGAAGCTATGAATTCGGCTGCTCTCCTAAAGTTGGTTCTCTTCTCCATCAAGGGTAGACTTTCTTCTATCTCCTCCCCTTCTTGCCCTATCCCTCGGGATTGGCAACTTGGAGAGTAGTGGTCTAATTTTGGTTCCCCATTCCTTTGGTTGTTTCTGCTTGTGTAGGGCTATTGGCCATGGGGTGTTTGGGGGGATTTATTGTTGTTTGATCGTTGGGGGTTCTTTCCTCTTAGTCCTTGTTGTGTTTGTAGTTGTTTTCGCTTGGTTGGACCGCTGTTGTGTTTTGGGCTGTCCCGTGTGTGTAGGGTGTTTTCTTTCCTGGGGTATGCCCCTTGTATTTTGTAGTTCCGTTTTNTATTGCCAACCGGGCACGTTTTGGTGCAATTGAAACGAAACTAGATTGAGTATGCACCGAAATGATGGTTTCATGCGTTCTTACCCAAAAAAGGTGCTTCTTGAGGGCTAGAACGCTAATCCAATCATGAGAAAGTGGTTCCCCATACCTTCCTTGCCAACCGGGCACGTTTTGGTGGAAATTGCACGAAGTTGGACTGAGCACGCACCGAAGTGATGTTTTCGTTACTTCTAAACACAAAACGTGCTTCTCTAGGGCTAGGATGCTAATCCAAGCAACCGATAGCGTTTTGGTGCAACTTGAACCAAATCGTACCGAGCGTGCACCGAAACGACGCTTTCGTTCCTTCTTAACATCTAAAGTGGTTCCTGAGTGCTACCACGCTAATCGAGACATTAGAGAGTGCTTCCTCATCCCTTTCTTGCCAACCGGGCACGTTTTGGTGCAACTTTGACCAAGTTGGGCTGAGTATGCACTGCAAAGACACTTTTGTTCCGTCCTAACACGAAATGTGCTTCTTTTAGGCTTGGAACGCTAATCCAAGCATGAGAAAGTGCATCCCTATGTCTTTCTTGCCAACCGAGCACGTTTTGCTGCTACGTTAGCCAAACTTGACCTTCAATGTGCGCCGAAACCACGTACTCTTGCATTCTTAGCACCTGAAATAGTTCATTTGGGCTACAACGCTAATCCAAACACGAGAAAGCGGCTTCCACGTGTCTCTCGTCAACCGAGCACGCTTTGGTGCAACTTTAACCGAATTGGACTAAGTGCGCACCGAAATGACGTATTCGTGCACTCTCAGCACCCAAAGTTGTTCTCTCGGGCGTGCACGGTAATCGAGACATGAGAAAGTGCTTCCCCACGTCTTTCTTGCCAACCGGGAACGTTTTGGTGTAACTTCAATCAAATTGGACTCAGTGCACACCGAAATGACCTTTTCGTGCATTCTTAAGACTTAAAGTGTTCTTTTTGGGCGAATTTGGACTGAGTGTGCACCGGAATGATGTCTTCGTGCATTCTTAACACCTAAAGTGGCCCCTTAGGGCGAGCATGCAAATCGAGACATGAGAAAGTGCTTCCTCATGTCTTTCTTGCCAGCCGGGCACGTTTTGTTGCAATTTAGACGAAAGCATGCACCGAAATGACCTTTGAGTTCATTCTTAACACGAAGTGTGCTTCTCGAGGGCTAGAACGTTAATCCAAGCACGAGAACGTGCTTCTTGCCAACCGCGCACGTTTTGGCGCAACTTTAACCAAATTGTACGCGGTGGGCACCGAAATGACGCTCCATGCATTCTTAGCACCTAAAGTGGTTCATTTGGGCTAGAACGCTAATCCAAACAAGGGAAAGTGCCTCCTCATGTCTTTATTGCCAACCGGGCACGTTTTGGTGCAATTGAAACGAAACTAGATTGAGTATGCACCGAAATGATGTTTTCGTGCGTTCTTACCCACAAAAGGTGCTTCTTGAGGGCTAGAACGCTAATCCAAGCATGAGAAAGTGCTTCCCCACACCTTCCTTGCCAACCGGGCACGTTTTGGTGGAAATTGCACGAAGTTGGACTGAGCACGCACCGAAGTGATGTTTTCGTTACTTCTAAACACGAAACGTGCTTCTCTAGGGCTAGGATGCTAATCCAAGCAACCGATAGCGTTTTGGTGCAACTTGAACCAAATCATACCAAGCGTGCACCGAAACGACGCTTTCTTTCCTTCTTAACACCTAAAGTGGTTCCTGAGGGCTAGCACGCTAATCGAGACATTCGAGAGTGCCTCCTCATCCCTTTCTTGCCAACCGGGCACGTTTTAGTGCAACTTTGACCAAGTTGGGCTGAGTATGCACCGCAAAGAAACTTTTGTTCCGTCCTAACACGAAATGTGCTTCTTTTAGGCTTGGAACGCTAATCCAAGCATGAGAAAGTGCATCCCTATGTCTTTCTTGCCAACCGAGCACGTTTTGTTGCGACATTAGGCAAACTTGACCTTCAATGTGCGCCGAAACCACGTACTCATGCATTCTTAGCACTTGAAGTAGTTCATTTGGGCTACAACGCTAATCCAAACACGAGAAAGTGGCTCCCACGTCTCTCTCGTCAACCGAGCACGCTTTGGTGCAACTTTAACCGAATTTGACTAAGTACGCACCGAAATGACGTATACGTGCACTCTCAGCACCCAAAGTTGTTCTCTCGGGCGTGCACGGTAATCGAGACATGAGAAAGTGCTTCCCCACGTCTTTGTTTCCAACCGGGAACGTTTTGGTGTAACTTCAATCAAATTGGATTCAGTGCACACCTAAATGACCTTTTCGTGCATTCTTAAGACTTAAAGTGTTCTTTTTGGGCGAATTTGGACTGAGTGTGCACCGAAATGATGTCTTCGTGCCTTCTTAACACCTAAAGTGGCCCCTTAGGGCGAGCATAAAAATCGAGACATGAGAAAGTGCTTCGTCATGTCTTTCTTGCCAGCCGGGCACGTTTTGTTGCAATTTAGACGAAACCATGCACCAAAATGACCTTTGAGTTCATTCTTAACATGAAGTGTGCTTCTCGAGGGCTAGAACGTTAATCCAAGCACGAGAACGTGCTTCTTGCCAACCGCGCACGTTTTGGCGCAACTTTAACCAAATTGTACGCGGTGGGCACCGAAATGACGCTCCATGCATTCTTAGCACCTAAAGTGGTTCATTTGGGCTAGAACGCTAATCCAAACAAGGGAAAGTGCCTCCTCATGTCTTTATTGCCAACCGGGCACGTTTTGGTGCAATTGAAACGAAACTAGATTGAGTATGCACCGAAATGATGTTTTCGTGCGTTCTTACCCACAAAAGGTGCTTCTTGAGGGCTAGAACGCTAATCCAAGCATGAGAAAGTGCTTCCCCATACCTTCCTTGCCAACCGGGCACGTTTTGGTGGAAATTGGACGAAGTTGGACTGAGCACGCACCCAAGTGATGTTTTCGTTACTTCTAAACACGAAACGTGCTTCTCTAGGGCTAGGATGCTAATCCAAGCAACCGATAGCGTTTTGGTGCAACTTGAACCAAATCGTACCGACCGTGCACCGAAACGACGCCTTCGTTCCTTCTTAACACCTAAAGTGCTTCTTGAGAGCTAGCACGCTAATCGAGACATTAGAGAGTGCTTCCTCATCCCTTTCTTGCCAACCGGGCACGTTTTGGTGCAACTTTGACCAAGTTGGGCTGAGTATGCACCGAAAAGACACTTTTGTTCCGTCCTAACACGAAATGTGCTTCTTTTAGGCTTGGAACGCTAATCCAAGCATGAGAAAGTGCATCCCTATGTCTTTCTTGCCAACCGAGCGCGTTTTGTTGCTACGTTAGCCAAACTTGACCTTCAATGTGCACCGAAACCACGTACTCGTGCATTCTTAGCACCTGAAGTAGTTCATTTGGGCTACAACGCTAATCCAAACACGAGAAAGTGGTTCCCACGTGTCTCTCGTCAACCGAGCACGCTTTGGTGCAACTTTAACCGAATTGGACTAAGTGCGCACCGAAATGACGTATTCGTGCACTCTCAGCACCCAGAGTTGTTCTCTCGGGCATGCACGGTAATCGAGACATGAGAAAGTGCTTCCCCACGTCTTTCTTGCACACCAGGAACGTTTTGCTGTAACTTCAGTCAAATTGGACTCAGTGCACACCGAAATGACCTTTTCATGCATTCTTAAGACTTAAAGTGTTCTTTTTGGGCGAATTTGGACTGAGTGTGCACCGGAATGATGTCTTCGTGCATTCTTAACACCTAAAGTGGCCCCTTAGGGCGAGCATGCAAATCGAGACATGAGAAAGTGCTTCCTCATGTCTTTCTTGCCAGCCGGGCACGTTTTGTTGCAATTTAGACGAAAGCATGCACCGAAATGACCTTTGAGTTCATTCTTAACACGAAGTGTGCTTCTCGAGGGCTAGAACGTTAATCCAAGCACGAGAACGTGCTTCTTGCCAACCGCGCACGTTTTGGCGCAACTTTAACCAAATTGTACGCGGTGGGCACCGAAATGACGCTCCATGCATTCTTAGCACCTAAAGTGGTTCATTTGGGCTAGAACGCAAATCCAAACAAGGGATAAGTGCCTCCTCGTGTCTTTATTGCCAATCGGGCACGTTTTGGTGCAATTGAAACGAAACTAGATTGAGTATGCACCGAAATGATGTTTTCGTGCGTTCTTACCCACAAAAGGTGGTTCTGGAGGGCTAGAACGCTAATCCAAGCATGAGAAAGTGCTTCCCCATACCTTCCTTGCCAACCGGGCACGTTTTGGTGGAAATTGCACGAAGTTGGACTGAGCACGCACCGAAGTGATGTTTTCGTTACTTCTAAACACGAAACGTGCTTTTATAGGGCTATGATTCTAATCCAAGCAACCGATAGCGTTTTGGTGCAACTTGAACCAAATCATACCGAGCGTGCACCGAAACGACGCTTTCGTTCCTTATTAACACCTAATGTGCTTCCTGAGTGCTAGCACGCTAATCGAGACATTAGAGAGTGCTTCCTCATCCCTTTCTTGCCAACCGGGCACGTTTTGGTGCAACTTTGACCAAGTTGGGCTGAGTATGCACCGCAAAGACACTTTTGTTCCGTCCTAACACGAAATGCGCTTCTTTTAGGCTTGGAACGCTAATCCAAGCATGAGAAAGTGCATCCCTATGTCTTTCTTGCCAACCGAGCACGTTTTGTTGCTACGTTAGCCAAACTTGACCTTCAATGTGCGCCTAAACAACATACTCGTGCATTCTTAGCACCTGAAGTAGTTCATTTGGGCTACAACCCTAATCCAAACACGAGAAAGTGGCTCCAACGTGTCTCTCGTCAACCGAGCACGCTTTGGTGCATTGTCTTTCTTGCCAACCGAGCGCGTTTTGTTACTACGTTAGCCAAACTTGACCTTCAATGTGCACCCAAACCACGTACTCGTGCATTCTTAGCACCTGAAGTAGTTCATTTGGGTTAAAACGCTAATCCAAACACCAGAAAGTGGTTACCACGTGTCTCTCGTCAACCGAGCACGATTTGGTGCAACTTTAACTGAATTGGACTAAGTGCGCACTGAAATGACGTATTCGTGCACTCTCAGCACCCAAAGTTGTTCTCTCGGGCGTGCACGGTAATCGAGACATGAGAAAGTGCTTCCCCACGTCTTTCTTGCCAACCGGGAACGTTTTTGTGTAACTTCAATCAAATTGGACTCAGTGCACACCGAAATGACCTTTTCGTGCATTCTTAAGACTTAAAGTGTTCTTTTTGGGCGAATTTGGACTGAGTGTGCACCGGAATGATGTCTTCGTGCATTCTTAACACCTAAAGTGGCCCCTTAGGGCGAGCATGCAAATCGAGACATGAGAAAGTGCTTCCTCATGTCTTTCTTGCCAGCCGGGCACGTTTTGTTGCAATTTAGACGAAAGCATGCACCGAAATGACCTTTGAGTTCATTCTTAACACGAAGTGTGCTTCTAAAGGGCTAGAACGTTAATCCAAGCACGAGAACGTGCTTCTTGCCAACCGCGCACGTTTTGGTTCAACTTTAACCAAATTGTACGCGGTGGGCACCGAAATGACGCTCCATGCATTCTTAGCACCTAAAGTGGTTCATTTGGGCTAGAACGCTAATCCAAACAAGGGAAAGTGCCTCCTCATGTCTTTATTGCCAACCGGGCACGTTTTGGTGCAATTGAAACGAAACTAGATTGAGTATGCACCGAAATGATGTTTTCGTGCGTTCTTACCCACAAAAGGTGTTTCTTGAGGGCTAGAACGCTAATCCAAGCATGAGAAAGTGCTTCCCCACACCTTCCTTGCCAACCGGGCACGTTTTGGTGGAAATTGCACGAAGTTGGACTGAGCACGCACCGAAGTGATGTTTTCGTTACTTCTAAACACGAAACGTGCTTCTCTTGGGCTAGGATGCTGATCCAAGCAACCGATAGCGTTTTGGTGCAACTTGAACCAAATCGTACCGAGCGTGCACCGAAACGACGCTTTCGTTCCTTCTTAACACTTAAAGTGGTTCCTGAGGGCTAGCACGCTAATCGAGACATTAGAGAGTGCTTCCTCATCCCTTTCTTGCCAACCGGGCACGTTTTGGTGCAACTTTGACCAAGTTGGGCAGAGTATGCACCGAAAAGACACTTTTGTTCCGTCCTAACACGAAACGTGCTTCTTTTAGGCTTGGAACGGTAATCCAAGCATGAGAAAGTGGATCCCTATGTCTTTCTTGCCAACCGAGCGTGTCTTGTTGCTACGTTAGCCAAACTTGACCTTCAATGTGCACCCAAAACCACGTACTCGTGCATTCTTAGCGCCTGAAGTAGTTCATTTGGGCTACAACGCTAATCCAAACACGAGAAAGTGGTTCCCACGTGTCTCTCGTCAACCGAGCACGCTTTGGTGCAACTTTAACCGAATTGGACTAAGTGCGCACCGAAATGACGTATTCGTGCACTCTCAGCACCCAAAGTTGTTCTCTCGGGCGTGCACGGTAATCGAGACATGAGAAAGTGCTTCCCCACGTCTTTCTTGCCAACCGGGAACGTTTTGGTGTAACTTCAATCAAATTGGACTCAGTGCACACCGAAATGACCTTTTCGTGCATTCTTAAGACTTAAAGTGTTCTTTTTGGGCGAATTTGGACTGAGTGTGCACCGGAATGATGTCTTCGTGCATTCTTAACACCTAAAGTGGCCCCTTAGGGCGAGCATGCAAATCGAGACATGAGAAAGTGCTTCCTCATGTCTTTCTTGCCAGCCGGGCACGTTTTGTTGCAATTTAGACGAAAGCATGCACCGAAATGACCTTTGAGTTCATTCTTAACACGAAGTGTGCTTCTCGAGGGCTAGAACGTTAATCCAAGCACGAGAACGTGCTTCTTGCCAACCGTGCACGTTTTGGCGCAACTTTAACCAAATTGTACGCGGTGGGCTCCGAAATGACGCTACATGCATTCTTAGCACCTAAACTGGTTCATTTGGGTGTGTGCACCGAAATGATGTCTTCGTGCATTCTTAATAAATAAAGTGGCCCCTTAGGGCGAGCATGCAAATCGAGACATGAGAAAGTGCTTCCTCATGTCTTTCTTGCCAGCCGGGCACGTTTTGTTGCAATTTAGACGAAAGCATGCACCGAAATGACCTTTGAGTTCATTCTTAACACGAAGTGTGCTTCTCGAGGGCTAGAACGTTAATCCAAGCACGAGAACGTGCTTCTTGCCAACCGCGCACGTTTTGGCGCAACTTTAACCAAATTGTACGCGGTGGGCACCGAAATGACGCTCCATGCATTCTTAGCACCTAAAGTGGTTCATTTGGGCTAGAACGCTAATCCAAACAAGGGAAAGTGCCTCCTCATGTCTTTATTGCCAACCGGGCACGTTTTGGTGCAATTGAAACGAAACTAGATTGAGTATGCACCGAAATGATGTTTTCGTGCGTTCTTACCCACAAAAGGTGCTTCTTGAGGGCTAGAACGCTAATCCAAGCATGAGAAAGTGCTTCCCCACACCTTCCTTGCCAACCGGGCACGTTTTGGTGGAAATTGCACGAAGTTGGACTGAGCACGCACCGAAGTGATGTTTTCGTTACTTCTAAACACGAAACGTGCTTCTCTGGNTTCATTTGGGCTACAACGCTAATCTAAACACGAGAAAGTGGTTCCCACGTGTCTCTCGTCAACCGAGCACGGTTTTGTGCAACTTTAACCGAATTGGACTAAGTGCGCACCCAAATGACGTATTCGTGCACTCTCAGCACCTAAAGTTGTTCTCTCGAGGGTGCACGGTAATCGAGACATGAGAAAGTGCTTCCCTCACGAAATGTGCTTCTCTTGGGCTAGGATACTAATCCAAGCTTGAGAAAGCGCTTCCCCACGTCTTTCTTGCCAACCGATAACGTTTGGGTGCAACTTGAGCCAAATCGCACCTAGTGTGTACCGAAACGACATTTTCGCTCCTTCTAAACACCTAAAGTGGTTCCTGAGGGCTAGCACGCTAATCGACACGTTAGAGAGTGCTTCCTCATCCCTTTCTTGCCAACCGGGCGCGTTTTGGTGCAACTTTGACCAAGTTGGACTGAGTATGCACCGAAAAGACACTTTTGTTCCATCCTAACACGAAATGTGCTTCTTTTAGGCTTAGAACGCTAATCCAAGCATGAGAAAGTGCATCCCTATGTCCTTCTTGCCAACCGAGCACGTTTTGTTGCTACGTTATCCAAATTTGACCTTCAATGTGCACCGAAACCACGTACTCGTGCATTCTTAGCACCAAAAGTAGTTCATTTGGGCTAGAACGCTAATCCACACACGAGAAAGTGGTTCCCATATGTTTCTTGTCAACCGAGCACGTTTTGGTGCAACTTTGACCGAATTGGACTAAGTGCGCACCGAAATAACATATTCGTGCACTCTCAACACCCAAAGTTGTTCTCTCGGGCGTGCACGGTAATGGAGACATGAGGAAGTGCTTCCCCACGTCTTTCTTGCCGACCGGTAATGGCTCCTTAGGGCTAGCACGCAAATCGGGACATGAGAAAGTGCTTCCTGTTGAGTGTGCATTTGTGCATGTTTTTATATGCTAACTCCCTAACCTAGAATGCTAGAACTTGGCGTTTTGTTTCTGTCTTTTGTAGGTCAAATGAAGCAATTATGAAGAAAGAAGCTAAAAGAACCAAAATTGGACAATTCCTGATCAAACTAGGAAAACTGAGAAAATCCTGGTGGAACTAGGAAAGCTGAAATCCTAGTTAAACAAGGAATCCTAGTCAAACCAGGAAAACCATCAGTGTCTAGGGCCAGAAATGAGAAATCCTAGTGGGACTAGGAAAGGTAAACCCTAGTTGGACTGAAAAGGGAAATCCTAATTGCACTAGGAAAACCTATTCCTAGTTGGACTAGGAAAACCTAACCCTAGTTGGACAAAGTTTCCTAGTGGACCAAGGAATGTTGGGCCAAGATCAAATGGGTTCTAGAAGCTTCAATGGGCTCAAGTTATCATCACATGAAGGATTGGGCCTAAGGTAGCATGCGCATGGGCCAAGGGAGAAGCCCACACGTATGCAAGGGAAGAGGCGCAAGGAATGGGCTTAAGTGACTGGCCATGCCGCAAGCCCACTTGGGGAAACCCTAAACCCTACTTTCCTATTTTTGCCGCAAGTTACCTAGTCCTTGGAGGCCAAGGAATCAGCACCTCCTCACTCCTATATAAAGGCCTCCTCTCCCCATTATTTGACATCAACTTTCACATCTAGAGAGCTACACATTCTTACACCACAAAATCAGAATTTTATATTTTTAGAGAGAAAGAGAGAGAGTGTACAGCAAGAAAGCAAAGCCAAGAGGAGGAGTGGTGCCGTGCAGCCATAGAGGATCAAGAGGAGGCCGTGACACCCTTGCTGCCCCAGCCCTGCCGTGAGCATCAAGGAGGACCCCCTGCTGCCCTAGCCTTGCCGCATGCTCCCTAGCCCTTGCCGTGACTTCCTTGTGGTTTCCTTCTTCCTTTTTCATGCTCTTTGCATTGTTTTATTATTTTTAAGTGTTAATTAAGACCTTGAACATGGATTGGCAGTTTGTTTATTCAATTAAATATTTTATTTACATGTTTATGTCTTAGTCACTTTTATGCATTGTTAAGATAAANCTTTTATGCATTGTTAAGTTAAAGATGAAGCCTCTATTTATGCTCAATGTTTGAAGTATGATTTCTGGAATTAATGATGATGGTACTTACATAAAATCCTATTACCTAATTAAACAAGGCACTAGTTGTAGAGTCTTTAGGACTGGCCACCTTAAGGATAAGCATCTAGTGATGTTATAAAATTGAATAAGCTCGAAAGGATGACAATTTTAGAAGTAACAAATAGCCGCTTAAGCAACGGTTGTGGTAATAGTATTCGTATGGTAGCGCCGTGTACATTTGGTTGGAAAGGGAGTCTGCGTGTTTAACATCTTCATAGAACTTAATGACTCTTGCATGGGTGTATGACAATTTTAGAAGTAACAAACAGCCGCTTAAGGTTGTGGTAATAGTATTCGTATGGTAGCGCCGTGTACATTTGGTTGGAAAGGGGGTCTACGTGTTTGACATCTTCACAAATCTTAATGACTCGTGCATGGGTGATTGCCCTAGTTTATCTAGGAACATGCACGTTAACTTGCTAGGGTATGCCCGATAAGCTCTTAGTATATGCATAAGGAAGGTATAACGCCAAAGGGAAATAGCCAAAGCCTTTGGTAGTCAAACTTTATGTTCGTAGTCTTTTGAAATTGCATGATTATCATATTAGTTGATCATTGATAGTTTGGTGGATTCTGATGCTTAACAATGCCATGAAAGTGTGTGTGTGTGTGTTAGAGTGTGTATGTGAGTTTTGACTTTAAATCTAAACCCACATGCCGTGTGTGTGTGTTGTGAATAAGCTGAATTGATTTGATGTTATTTACCTATTCCCTGTGGGATCGACCTCGTTATTTGCATGCTTTGCTATGCCGCGATTCGTGCACTTGCGAGTAAACTTAGAATTGAGTATTTATTTGGTTCTAAGAAAACAATCAACAAGACTTAGTCAAAGATCTCAAGGAGTCCTTAACTTGCAAGGAAGTCAAAACCTTAGAAATATGAGTAGTAATTTCGACAGCAATTGTATATTTCTATAGATCGAATCAGATGTCAAGAAATATATTTTTAGAAAGATACAGATGTTAGCTTCACAGGGAATTTTACAGAACTCGATTTCGATACTCCTAGCTCAAGATATGGGCATTTTAGTGAAGGTAGCACAGCAGTTCCGCGACCAGAAAAAGGCTACTTGCCCAAAACAGCCCAAGGCCCATTCTTTAAGTGCAAGTAAACCCTTTCCTACACTATTAAGGAAAGTTATGTAATGGTGACACTTGTGGTTTAATTTGATGAATCTGATAAATCTTAGATCTCTGTTTTAATTCATTCTATTTGTATGGCGCCTTTGATTGATGACCTTAGGTTATATGCATCTAGATTTTGTTATGGGGTTAAGGAATGATAGCCAAATCACTAATTCCACTAGGAAATAAGGGGGTATCCTAAGAAAGTATCCTTGTGGGAAGAGATCATAGATTCTCATGTGAGAGTCTATGTGTTTGCCGTTCTCACATGTACTTAATGACTCTTGCATGGTTAACAACTTAAGTAGATGATATTTATCACTTCTTTTGAACATGTTTAGTTAACTAGTCTAATTTGCAATAATCAAGCTATTAGTCTATGTATTAGGGGAACAATAGTTAGGTGAGTATCCGATAACCAAAGCCTCCCGATTGGTAAACTTTATTACATATGTGCATCATATTAGATTGCTTGGTTGTATTTTTATATATTGGTGGTGGATTCTGAATTGTTAGCAATACAATAGTATTATTGTTTTTATTTATGTTTTTCAACCTAATCTGAACCCCCTTTCTGCGTGCGTGTGTTTGTACTTCTAATATGTCAAGTTCACTTGGTTTATTAGTACTATATCCATTCTCTGTGGGATCGATCTCGTACTTTGCACCCTTTGCTACTTTGTGATTCATGCACTTGCGAGTATACTTAGAGTTGGAATAAATGCTTAATAATTTTGCTCTAAAAAAACAATCAACAATGGTCTTCTCACAAATTTGATGAAGTGGGTGTGTAGAGAGAATTTTTGAGTCTTTTAGGAATTTGCTCTTGGCCAAAAGATCCCTTCTTTTGTTGTGAAGCTCTATATTTATAGGAGTTGCAAGCTCTTGATTGACCTTGATTTGGGGCTTTGGTCTGAACCCATTTAATCTTTAAATTGGCCCAATAATATTTAATCTCCACGATTCAGAAATTGGCAAATCAATTGGACTAATTTAGACCAAGGCTCACCAACCTAATTTAGTTGACAAGGCCCACCGAATTTTGTCATGTATTATGTCCGGACCCATTTTAGGGAATAATCATACGCCACATAATTTGTGTAAACTTGATTTTAACCGGTCAAAATTTTATTTATTGACCACTCATCAATTATAAGTGATTTTTTTTATCACCAAAATTCATGTGTCTACACACCCTTTTTGGCCGGGGCCGCAATTGACCCGCATGCGAGCTCACGATTGTCCACTATGCTTCCCCAAATAATCTTTATAGTGTCAAGATCCTTCTTGGTTGAAGGAAGGGTATAACTGTGCAGTCTTGGGAGGAAGGGAGGATAGGTCTTATTGAGACAGACATGCCACTGGGCAATGCTGCGGACCTTGAGAGTATAGAAGAACTTAAAACATTGTTGCACCGAGTGTGTGGAATAGGCAATGAACACCCGCCTTTTGCCAAGAATCTCATTATTATGGACGAATGGCATGGGAAAAGCTGCTTCAGGAAAGTACACTTGAAGCCATATCTAGAACATCCCCAATAGGCTACTCTTGCCATGCCTTTAGTAATAATGCTGTGAAGGCATTTGTACAAATACGCCAACAAAAACGGTCCCATGACCAAAACTTGCTCGCCGATGAGTACTTCGGTAAAAGGAATGAATTCCTTGGTAATTTTGGAACTCTATGTGGAACAAATAAACTTGTAGAGCCAATAACAGAGAAAGGGGGCATGCTCTTCCTTCGAAAATTCGCCCCTCGTCTTTGCGAATGTGGTCATCCATGACTCATAATTAAGAGTCTTGTCGTGAGTGTACTCCAGCTTGACCCCATAATCGTAGTAGTCAACCCGAATGTCAATAAGAGTGCCGTGGGGACGAAGGCCAAAGATCACGGCCATATTGAGATGGGTAGAAGTCATTTGACCAAACTAAAGGTTGAGGGTGTTGGTCGCTGAAGACTAGAAAGACAATGTTGCCGAAAGCAGGGCACAATGAATGGGAACTTCTAAAGTACACATCAAGATCAAATCTCTGATCCCAAGTGTCTCCCATTTCTGACTGTAAACTAGCTCTATCCTCTCAACCCATTTTTGCCATTCACTCTTTACGGTGGGCCACTGGGCTTAAGATCGTGTTGTGTTCCATCTAGACCAATCAGCATATTTAAAGTAGTAAGAATCATCCGGCCAGAGTTTGGTTAAAACATCTTCCACGGCATTAGGCAATCTCCTGGAAAAGATTAGACCCAAAAATAAATCCTCAGTTTCCTTATACTGAGAAGTTAAGACATTGAGCATCGCCTCTTTAGGAAGATCTTCCAAGGCACGAGTTAGCACATTGTCAAACTTCTCAGATCTTGCCGCCATGGTCTTCTGGAGAGACTTGGGCATATCCTCTAGAAAAACAACTGAGCCCATCATTAAAGGGTTCAACACAGATTTGGCAATGGAGCTAGCGACGGCCGGAGCAGGCATTTGTGGGCCACCCCTGATAATTGGAAGCCTCAACTTGGTTCTCTCCACCACAGGAATTTCACGAGTGGGTGGCATCAAAATGGGAATCCCAGCACCAATGGTGACAGTGACAAAGTCTGTAGCAGTAGCAGATGAGGAGGAAGAAGAACCAACAGCGGTTGAAAAGACCATTAGTAAAGGGAAGAGGTTGTAAAGGGCTAAAAAGAGTTCATTGGAGGGTTAGAAGCTAGAAGAACAGAAGAACCAGAAAGAGGATTCGTAAGAACATTTGAGAGTTTGAAGGCTTGAAGAGTTTTGAAAGTGTAAAGTGAGGAAGAAAGCTAGGGTTCAGTTTTATAAGCGCGAGTCTAAGCGCGAGTGGATGCGTGTGCGGGTTGGTGATGGATTTTAAAAGCTTTCATAAGCTTTTGAAAATTTTTGAACTCATCACAATGATGAAATGCGAATAACGAGGAGGAATGGGGGTTGCCACGCTTGAATTCGAAAAGGTCACCTTGATTGAGGCATAACTGCGCCGTTCACACCCACACGTGAGCATGATTATGACAACCCCTCATAAATGCTGAAATATGGCGGTTGGAGAAGATGTCAACCAAGGCCATACGAAGCGTCAAGCACAACCATACAAAGCATCAGACTACGGCAACCTTTCGCGACCAACAGAAACATTGAGCAAATCAAAATTTGCTACATGTTGAGGACATAGTGAGCAAGCAAAAGTCCCCGCTGAGAAAGTAAGAGATTGAAAAAGCATGGAAAAACTAAATATCCTAAACCACATAGCAACACTTGGTGGTGACTCCAGGAAATGGGGAGGAATATGTTTACACCCTAATTTGGATTTGGTCTGAGATACACAGCCAAGCCCAAAAGCTAAAGAGCCCAACCCAACTTGAAGCGAAAAGTGAGAGCAAGCAAGCACAAATGACCAAGCTCACATCAGCAAGGCCCATTGTGAGAATCCAACTACCAATCAAAGGTGCGGCGGTAGTATTAGATAAAGTAGGAACCCTAGCAAGGCAAGAATCCTAATGAGATTTGGATGCATACATGGTAGTTTTGGGGTTACTTAGGCATGCAGTTTAAGCAAGCCAAGAGTCTGAATGCCATTAGGATTAGAGTTTCTTGAGGAAAACCTAGGGTTTTGACCCCTATATAAAGAAACATTGACAAGAAGAAGAGGATCCCCGATCACACACAACAAAAAGCTTCTCAGAAAATTTTTGATATTTCTCAAACACTATTGCAATTAGTTTTTCAAGTTCTTAGGAAATTTTCGTACCCTTTTTCTTATTAACTTTGCTAGAACTCAATTGTTTTAGTATTGATTTTCTTCTTGTTATTTGTTTTGATCTTAACTTTCATGTTCTTAGATGAGATTTGTTTTTAGAACAACCATTGTTACTTGATTTCGCGATAATCAACTGAGTCACACTTTTTATATTCGAGTTCATAGTTTTTCCTTACATCCAATCACTCAAACACCCATTCAACCGGTCTTTAGTTTTGAGCACACTGTGATCATTTCGCCGAGTATTTAACATCTTTGAGGATCAAGGCATTAGAAAGAACCTGGATGAGGTAGTTGTTTCTCTCTTGATTTTCTTCTTGTTATTTGTTTTGATCTTAACTTTCATGTTCTTAGATGAGATTTGTTTTTAGAACAACCATTGTTACTCGATTTCACGATAATCAATTGAGTCACATGTTTTATATTCGAGTTCATAGTTTTTCCTTACATCCAATCACTCAAGCACCCATTCAACCAGTCTTTAGTTTTGAGCACACTGTGATCATTTCGCCGAGTATTTAATATCTTTGAGGATCAAGGCATTAGAAAGAACCTGGATGAGGTATTTGTTCCTCACTTATACAGCTGACGTTGACCATCTAGATCATGGACACATGGCTATGACCACTTAACTAATTACAACTGAAATATTAACTAATAAACCAGCTAAGATAACAAGACTCATTTACAAAACAAATGTGATGCTACAAGCCTTACTTATCAACAAGGAGTACCTCAGTAAATTAAGGAAAATTTCATTAATAGTCTTCCTCTGAGGTATGCTCGTGACATTCACAGATTGGCTAATTATATTCCTAGTTGAATTAGAGATATATTTCTAATTTTTCCTATAAAACCAATTATGCTGTATCTCTTAACCCTACTTAAGTGTTAAGTTTATACCACATATTTGGCCATTAGCAGCCTCAGTGGGTTTTAGCACACAATAAGGATAAAAAAAGCAAACATAAAAAGACTTCTTACTCTTTTTCCTAAGCACAACCAATTACATTGTTAATCGAGTTGACATAACATAAACCAAATCAACAAGTTCGAATACATATTGTTCATAAATCACAGACCATGTACAGTTACGTTAAACTAAACATCCAACCCAAAAAGGAAGAATAAATCCATAAACAAACAACTAAAAAAGAGAGTACAAAACAAAAATTCAAAAATATATAAAAGAAAACCTTCCAAAACACAAGAAAAATAGCAAATGTAGACAACAAGCACATAAGAACGATGTAAAATAAAGAAGCAAGAACAAACGAACGATGGCAAATGGGGATAAAGAGCATAGAAGAATAATGGGAGGAAAACCTTATGCAAAAACGTACGTGCTCTAAGAGATTAGATATTAAATTCAAAATTCAAATGAATTGATTAACTGTAAGAAAGGTTATTTCTGTCAATGAACATATCTAATTTAACCACATGTCATAAGTCAAATCATCTGACCTTGAAAAAGAAGAGGCAGTAGACATTAATCACATTTGGGCTCCTACTAAGGATGGGACTCTAATTTTCTGATTAATTAATCACCCTTGAAACCTTAGTTACTTAATCAATCAACTTAATTAAATAATGAGGTCATATCAGTGGTAACCAAACAACGTGATGAGTAAGGTCAATCCATGAGCATACGGGCGTTGGGTATTGAGTCAAACCTCCCTCAATTTCCTTCCGCATTAACCTGGTCACGTTGTAGGTTCATATCTGATCAACATACTCAACCTAAGTTAAAATTGGACTTAAGTGAGTAGAAACCTTTAAGTTTTCCAAAAGTACAGAAGTATGGTCTTAGTAGACTGGCTCTTGGGAATCTGGAAATAGATGATTGAAAGGAAAGGTCATGTCAAAACTCTGCAGTTTTTCCTCGTAAACTAAGAGTTCATCAAACTTGAATTTTTAGTTACCTAAGAAGAAGATTAAGTACCATTGATGGTGCTAAGAAAGCTAACTAAGATTTGTTCAAAACCCAAGTGGGTCAACCACTTTTGTTTAATTTGTGTCATCTGGTATAGACATAATTATGAATGAGAACTATCGCAAGACTGTGTGTTGCGTGTTGACTTTTTGAGTACTTTGGTCACCATGTGATTTAATTTGGTAATTGGTTGTGCTCTATTAAATGAGCTAGTAAATGGTTATAGTTATGGACTGTTTTGGATTATGTTAATGTCAACATTTGTATTGGCTAATTCCTTAACAAAATCATTATATTATCTTTGTAATTTTCACTCACACAAGCTCTAGATTAGAGCTAGGATCAATAAAGTATGCAATGAAGACTTCAAACTGGACTTTGCAAGTGCCCAAGGTAATATTCATGACATGCACTTCACGAGCATATGTTTTATGCATGTTTTGACTAGTTATTCACTTGTCATACAAGGCACTTTTCTGCAACGTGCACCACACATGTTGTCCTAATTGTCATTTAAATGATCTCACATGCATAATTTTTGTGTGGGTTGTTCTCTTACATGTCAGCTATTATATTTATTATTTTATGACATAAAATGATTGGGCTTTCAATCTCTCACTTTTTTTCTACAGTCCACATCAACTTTTCATTTAAAATCATCTCTTGTTTTTACTATTCATCATCTTCCACATTTTTTATTTTTCACAAAAATGGAATTCTTTTTAAAACACCTGAGCCCCCATTCTTAGCCATCATCATAGGATACTTTTTAAAGATATTTCTTGGTGTATTGTCCTTGAGGTTGTTAGCCAAGGACCTTTCAAATGATTACACGTGGTTAGGGGCAACAAAGTGTGTGAGGTTTGCTACCAGTATGGGCTTAGGGTTTTTCATTTGAGACTATGATATTTTTGGTAGTGCAGCCTTTGTGCCAAGTTTTTTATTAGATAACTTATAGACATTTTTGTTCTTCAAGGTTGAAAAGTTTTAATGACAAGTTATTTTATTCTCTTGATTTAGTTTTGCTAAAATCTAAATGGGTATGTGTATGGTGCTTCATATCTCTGCAAATTTCATAAACACATCATCTTAGATTTTAGGTTTGGGTTCACGTTGGCTTTTTCACTTCTTAGTTGTTTGAAGGAGCTAATTCTTTTAACGTGAAATGTGCATATTATCACCTTGTTTCATTGAAATCATTATGGGCTTTGAATCGACCATTCTTGCCATGCTCAAAGATGTTTGCACATGGGTAACATACTAGTTGCCACTTAGAACTAGGATTCTTTAGGATTCTTGTGAATGAGCATGTGTGTTTAATCCTTGTATTGAAACTCTTGTCATGGATTGCTCGGTTAGCAGATAAGACCACCAATTTTTTAATAACACTTGTGTGTTCTTCTCTTGTATTTTTGGGTTTATCTTGCTCAGTTCTAATTTTTGCTAACACATTATCACACGCTATTACACCATGGGTTATCTTTGATGTTATTGTAAATTACAAACTGAAATAGATCTTGAATCACACACTTCATTTTAGTTGTGGCTAGCACTGGGATGCCTATTGTGATGGGTCCTTTAAGTGCCTAAGTTGTCACCTCTTATATGTGTAGTCATAATACTTGTTGAAGTGTTTTTACTGAGGTGTTAATCTGTCATGCAGATTATTGTATTTTTGACTAGTTTAGATCTATCAAATAGTTTTAAATTTAAGTCTGATCACTGATCGTGGTTTTACCTAAAAGTTTTAGGTAGTTAAACCACCTTATACCAAACTTCATGTCAGCATCTAGATTAATATATTTTGAGTTATATTATAGACCTATTTTCTGTAATTTAACTATTCAATGGTAAATGTGATGGTTATTTTACCTGCTCACTCATTTGTAAAGTGTTTGCAATGAAAATTGTTTGAAATATCAAATTATCGGATTGAGACTTCAATTATTTGTTTACTTGTCCCCTTAGTTATTAGGCTAAGATTTTTGTAATAAACCTAAGTGTTAGTAATTCACACTTAGTAAGGTAATTTATTAATAAATATAATTAAAATAAGTTGGTTATAACTTTTAAGTTATTGGTTTTAAATTGAGGCGATTTATTTTAAAAGATCCCACTTAGATACACTTTTGTATGAGAACTTAAATACCTCTTAAAATTCAAGATTATGATGCATTACATACTTGTTTTGGGAGTATTTGGGATTTTAACATACTCACAACGGACGTTGAGGTCTCATGTATTTTCAAGGCAAGTGCCTCTGATGTATATCTTATTTTGGAGTGTCATAGGTAAGGTAGTTGTGTGTGATTGTTAAATAATTAAAATGAATTAGAGCACACTTTAGAGAATTCACATAATCTTTTCTTTGATTATTCTGTGTGTATTTCACATACCCTTAAGTGGGAACATCTCCAGTATAGTTGGAGTGGTGGAGAGTATGGTTTCCGTACGGGTCTACTCAAGAAGGGATCTTCAGTATGATGATATCAACTGAAACGTCTTGGACTTTTGGCAACAATTGTAGCTCGTTGTTCTTAAATAGCATGAGTCTCCACTATTTTGATATGATTAATGGTTATGCATTCTTGGTTAGTGATAGGCTGTTTTTTGTTGAGGTTGTGAGATTTGACATATGTTGTTATATCATGTTGGTATTGATAGTACATAGTTTTATTGTACTTGGTGCTATAGTGTTAAGACTTGAGAGTAAAGGATCACATTGTTGTAGACCTTGAGTTTCAATATCTTAAAATTCCGAAAGTGATAATACGAACAAGCTAGTCAAGTTATCCTTTTGGAGAGGCTAGCTTATGTGGTAAAAATGACTACTCTCGCTACCTGATTGAGTTTCCTTCAACAATAGAGGTAGTTGGCCCTTTGTGTGGTCGGTCAATGCTTCTGTGTTTATGGCCTGCTCAAGTACGTTTTGTTTGAGTGCCTGGTTTGTAATGTATTCTCAAGTGTCTGATATATCATTATGGCTATATTTGATTATGGGTTTTGTTCTTTTTTGACCAAGTATATTTGACTAGGTTAATTTGCCAATATTGCTTATGTTATAACATGTGATATGTGGTTGTGCATGAGTTGGTTTTACTCATACGAGCATTAAAATTTAATGGAATTTTCATGTAATCCGGCACATCATTCAAACAGTATAGAGGGTTTGCTTTGCATATTAGTCAAATTGTAGAGGCAGCAAAGGGATGATGTGGCAATGAGTATCTCAGCAGTTGAACTTTGTTTTGTTTTGCAAAGTGAATTTTTATCTTGGCTCATTAGTATTTAAACTATCTTTTATGGTTATAGCTAATTTTTGTAATCATGGAGGTTTTTTTGTTTTGAAATATTTGATTTAATAATATTTCAATTTTCTTCTACAAATTTGTCTTTGATCCAACCCAACATTAAAAATAAAATTCACTTTTAACATTGTTTATTTGGTTCTTGAAGTTACTAAAGCTTAGTAATTCCTTCTATGGCTAAATAATTGACTATTGAATTGATTTGTCAATAGCCAAGTCAAAAAATTGATATGAATATTTCCAATTGACCTCACTAATACCATGAGACAGTGGGCCCCGCAATCACTACCAAGCTGACCAATGGCCAGTGCATTGCGCATTGCTTTTATTATTAAGGCTATCATATTTGGGTTTTAATTTAAATTTTTAAAAAATATTAAATATTGAGCTCATTTTAAAGATCTCACTAAGATCATTTCAATAGTATAATTTTTAAGCTTTATAATTTATAAAAATATCCAAAAACTAATAGCTATTGACTTATGTTATTAACTTGAACCATCGTAAACAAAACAACTTAAATTAAATCAATAATTGACAAAATTGAAAAATAGGAGTCAATAAACTTGTATTGACATACCAATTGACATTGGACATTACACATGAGTTTTTGTTTCTTCAAGCTTGACAAATCTTTAAAAGAGAGAATCATAGCTTTGATTCTCAAACTTTTACCTTAAAATCGCTTTGGTCGACGAACTTGTTTTTTGAATTATATAGTTAACGAACTTTTACCTGTATATCACTTTGGTTCATTTCGTCAATTTTAGTCACGTACATCACTTTGGGAAAAGAAAGAAAAAATTAATTATTATTTTTACTTTTCAAAAGTAGTTCACATACTTGATATGCGACTAAAATTCAAGAAACAACAAATGAAATTAACAAAATAAACTTAAGTGGTACACGAGTGAAAACTTGCAGATTATAAAATTTAAAATAAAAAAAAATTCGTGGAACAAAGTAATACTTGGGGTAAGTTTGGGGTAAATTTGAGGACCATTGATTTCATGTGTTCAATCTTTAAATATTAGCATCCATGATATACCCTGCTAAAAGATTACGAGTCTCTCACATTATAAGTTTTTATGTTTTTTAACCAAATATGAGTTCTTTCTATCTATACATTTCTGCCCAGCATTTCAGACCCACTCATCAAAAGACTGGATTCATCTTCCAACAGACTTTTCCCACAACTTAACAGCATCAAGAGATATGACCCATTCAAGCAAACGGTACCTAAGTTTATTGCACTGACAGTCACTCTTCAGGGTCAACAATGGCATGCTCAAGCATGTGAGCCTTGTGCTCAAGCATGTGAGCCTTGTGCTCAAGCATGTGAGCATTGTGAGTGGCAGGTTGACTACAAGTCCATTGTGCTCTACCACTAAGCTCATGACCCATTGCAACCATCAATCACTAACGAGTTGAGTGGAATATCTACTCCAATGCCATACAAAACATACATGCACCTTTCAAATAAGTCAAAAAGCAGCACAAGTTAATGGTGGCCATAATTGTGGTGATACAATAATACAATGGCCAGGTAAAATACATCACAGAAAACAGAGTGGCTTGTGTTGATGATGATAGATAGATTAAAAAAAATTTTGGGGCTAAACTAATCTACATTTCAAAAGATTTAGCATCCATCTAACCTCCTTTCATTATTTATTCTTTTAGCATCTTGTGGGGCCCGTTTGGTTCGTTGAATTGATTTTCTAAAAAATCAATTCTTATGCTTTTTTTAGAAAAAATGGAATATAAAATTACATTCCGCCGTTTGGTAATGTTGGGAAAGTAAACCACTAATTTCCTTTTTATTTCCATTTTATTGTTTAGTTTGTGCAGAAAAAAAAAATTTGGTATAATTTTTCAATTATACTCTTATTTATTAAACAAAAGTAATATTTATTTTAATTAATTTAATAAAATATCAAAGTTAGTTTGGTAAATATAATAAGCAATAAATGCTTTTCCAAGAGAAGGGAAACCAAAACCCAAGCTCCGGCAAGGGTTTCATTTTGCCCCTAATAAGGAAAATGATTTTCCTTGAGATATGAAATGATTTTCCTGTAATGTACTTACCAAACATAAAAATGTAATTAATTTTCTATTCCTAGACCTCTAAAACTTGAACCAAACTGGCTCTAAGAGTTCTCAAACCATAGTCCATCCATTATGGAGGCAAGGATGTCCTTCCCCATGTAGGAACCATGACCTTCTATTCAGAGAATATGTAAGCTTTCCCTTTCCAATATTTTTTTTAATCATTTTTAAACTTATATTTGGTTGACAGATCCAATAAGTGATTTTGGACAAAAAAATTCGACATCTTTGGCTTCACTTTTCATGTGAATGTGAAATGCTTATTGTTCCTCTTAAAAGCTCGACACTGCTTCCAACCAAAGAACATATAAACAATAAAACAATTATACAAGTTGAAATAAACTCACTCAACCCATTAAATCATGTTTTAAATCCAATACTAGGCAACTTATAAATTGAGTGCAAACTTGAAAGTTTAACCATCAAACATCACTATAAATTGAGTGCATATTTATCATTGGTTATCCTGCTCAATGGATAATTAAAAGCTCCATAACTATAAGATGTTATCTCATCAGTAGCTTCTTGTTTTTAATTATAACCATTTAATGCAGTAATCAATCTAATCATAATGAAGATCATGAAAAGCCTATCCTCAATGTGATCCTGTCCATGCATGTACCTATCCATTAAAATTTAAGTACAGACTATGTGGCTCCCAAAAATTCCCTTGAAAAATGCTTTCAAGTCAACAAGGTCACCCATTTAAAGTAAAGTCTGTGTTGTACATCTATTTCAGCCTAGGAAATATCGACATATTGAAACAGGTTGGTGCAAGGGCATAGAGTAAAATCCACAAAGAACTCAGAATGACCCAAGGCAAATAAGTCATGAACTCAAATCCACAAAGTGATGAACGGATATAGGAGTTTTATCGAGCCAGTTTCAGCTCAAGAAAAATCAAATTACTGACATCCAAACATCCATGACCAGCCAACAATCTACACTACTTCCCAGTCAACAAGATGGTCACCTCACAGCTCTTTATATCTGAAAGCGTGCAATAATATGAGGCACGGATACAAGAAGAAAAATTGTATTTACTTTAGGCGATGGCAAAAGCTTAAGCATATAAGCATCTTTAATTTAGTTTCTATTTATAAAATCATTAATCATCAAATATTGGTACTGTAAATACTTCATCATAAATCAGTCATTAATTAGCATCAGTTATTAGAATCTTTTTTATATTTTAAAAAAGCCTTTGTTTATGGTCTTATAAGTTATAGCTTTCAAAATTATCAGCGAGAGAATTTGGTTAAAAATTCCAGTGTCCAATTGCTTATACTTCTGACAATATAAAACTTGAGGCCGAGTTTTTCTCTACCAAGAGAGAATGACAATGTATGCAAGAAGAAAAATTGTATTTGTTTTGGGTGTTAGCACTGGCACAAGCTTATAAATTATTTTATTTTTTATTTGTTAGAATAGAATTTAAGGGTTAACTACCTATTTAGTTTTACTTGTAATAACTTAGGGCTTTACTATATTATGCTTAAACTATATTAGATTATATTATGCTACTTTGGTGTTTTGTTGCTATTACTACTATTATTATATTAAGGTTCCTTTTTATAATTAGGGGGTTGCCTAGTAATAGGTTTGAGGCTTTGTTTATCGATTTTAAGAGTACAACCCACTTTTTTTTTCTGTCCTTTTATTTCCTCTCTCATTTTCTCTTCTTCAAATTCTATACTCTCACTCTGTCTTATGCATCTCTAACCTCTCCCAACTTTCTACATCTCCTACATGCATCACAATGTTGAAAATTGAAATTTGTAGTCAAAGAAATAATAGGCAATCATTAGAGCGTAGACAATAGACCAACATGATAAATAGGATCGAACTAAAATCAAAGGCTACACCTTTGGCATCTATTCTTCATCCAAAACAAAAGATCTACAATGCAATGCAAGAACACTACCTCAAATTGCTAATAAATCATTTCTATGTAACAATAAAATCGAAAAACAAGAATATATACATGAATGTTGATTCATCTAAACAAAAACCCAATTCAGGAATCAAGAAGTTTGTTTCAGTAAAGATTCAAACCGTGTATCTCTGAATATGCTCGAAATGCTTCCGTTCCCACCATCAATCACCTTCAACAAAGCTACCGCCTTGCTCTTCCCTTTGGCGCATCCATTCTCCGCCACGTCAGCGATTCCATCCACCACGCCCAGTCCCTCCTCCTTCACCTCCGCCACCGCCCTCTCGGTGGCGCACCGGGCCAGATTCAGCAGCGCCGCCACGGCGTTCTCCTTGCTCCTCAAGCTCGACCCCGTGGACGGATCCAGCAGGTCCACCAAAACCCTAACCCCCGAAACCCTCCGGAACGCGTCCTCGCTCTCCTCGCACCCGGCGACCTGCGCAATCACCGCCGTGGCGTCCTCCACGATCCCCACGCGCCCGTCGTTCAACACGAGCGTGAAAAGCGCGGGAACGCCCCCTAGCTCGACGATCGAGCACCGGTTCAAGGGGTACAGAGCGATCCCGAAGAGCGCCTTAAGCGCGTCCTTGACCGAGCGCGGAGGGGACTTAGGGGCCTTGACGATGTCTATAAGCGAGTAGACGATGTCGCGCTTGGCGCCGATGATGGGGCGGTAGTCCTCCACGACGAGGAGGCTGTGGAGCGTGGCGGCGGAGGACTGGACGGCTGTGTCAGAGGCGGAGGGGGCGCCGTGGTGGCGAAGCGCGTGGGAGAGCGCGTCGAGGAGGCCGCGCGTGGATATGAGGGAGTGGCGGCAGGAGATGGAGAGGTTGAGGAGCGTGGCAGCGGCGTCGTCTTGGAGAGAAGGGGTGGAGGAGTCGTAGAGAGTTTCGGCTAAGAAGGGGATGGCGCCGGCTTCGGCTACGAGGGGGCGGCTGTCGGCGTCCAGCTTCGTTATGAGCCGCAGCTCATTCAGGGCTTCGGCTCGGGTCTGTGAGGACACCGAGCTCAGCTTCGAGACCAGAGACCGAACCGTTCGGTGCTTCACTTCCATTTTTGGTTTTGTGATTTGATTGTTTGTGTCTGGTTGTGTTTGGATTTGCTGTTGTTGTTGTTTGGGAAATGAATTGGGTTTGTTTTTTTGGTGCTTTAAAAAAAGGCAAAGGGATAAGATAAGACTCGAAGAAAATTCTTCAATTCAATCAATACATATTGATGGGAATGGTGGTGGGGGGTTTGTTTAAAAAGGGAGTGTGAAAAGTGCATAACTAACTCCTATATATATACACTAGAGATGAAAAAAACTGTTTGTTTAAAAAGGGAGTGTGAAAAGTGCATAACCAACTCCTATATATATACACTAGAGATGAAAAAAACAGACTTTATATGCCATAAAATGATAAATATAATATTTTATTTGTACAAATAGTTCTAAAGAGGAATTCATTTTCTTCACGAAAGACAAAGATTACGTGTGGGCTTAACATTCACTAATCTTAAGTGTGAATGATTGCAGTTGATGTAGCAACAGTTTATCATTATGGTTTTTTGATTAATTATTAAAGAATATAATAATCTCAAAAAATAAGATTCCTTAAACTTTTTACCAAGATGATAGACCTGGTTCACCCACTCTGTTCTTTATGGTAAATAACTCAGACCCACAAATTTTTACAATCATTAAAAAATGATTTCAAAATAAACAAAGAATATTTACGAAAAGAATATTTTTCGAAACAAAATAAAGAAAAGAGAAAATGGTTTTCAGAAAATTTTGACAAATCACAAATGTAAGAAAAATATTATGAGTAAACATAATATTTGTTTCCATAATGGTTTTGAAAACTGGTTTCCATCATCATCCAGATCTGTTTCCACTTGCAAATTTAATTCATCTTAAATTAGGGGCACAATTTCAACATAAACACTATGTTTTAAAATGTCAGATATATTAATTTGAATAAATAAGTAAACACTTCTTGATTATATGTCTAGCCTTAATCTCTATAGGAAAAAACACTTCAGACCCAAAACGAACTAAGCCTTAAAATACCCAAAAAGAAGAGGAAAAAAGAAGAAGAAAAAAACCGTAAAAACCCATATGAAACAGCTCTGGGATGACGTTCGGATGGGAAGTTGGCCCATAAGCCTTACTTCCTTCCTTCGTTCATTCTTCTCTTGCTTGCTTTTTTAATTTTCTTTTATGCTAAATACAAGGATTTCCAATACAAGCAAAATGAATCAAATCTAGATAAGACTCGAAGAAAATTCTTCAATTCAATAAATACATATTGATGGGAATGGTGGTGGCGGGTTTGTTAAAAAAGGGAGTGGGAGCTGAGAAAGTGTGAAAAGTGCATAACCAACTCCTACATATATACACTTGAGATGAAAAAACAAACTTTATATGCCGTAAAATGATAAATATAATATTTTATTGGTACAAATAGTTCTAAAGATGAATTCATTTTCTTCACGAAAGAAAGAGATTACGTGTGGGCTTAACATTCACTAATCTTAAAATTTAATTATCAAACTACAAGTGTGTGGATGTTAAAAATATTTGAGCTCAAACCCTAAAAGTAATAAAGCTCAGTCTGAGATAACTAAGTAAAAGCCCTAAACTAACGTGAAATCCAAAAGACAAAATATAAACTTAAGTCGGGAACGAAGGGTAACTTCCCTCTTTAAATGGAATAATAACTCATTCATCATCATTAAAACACTCACGTACTCCAAGAAAATAATCTATGACCAAGTGCAGTAAAAAAGCATAATAGAAGAGAAATAAAGGACGCGAAAGTAGAGGATAATGGAAAAAACGATCTTATTATAAAAGGGGAACAGACCCCCATGCTAAAGGGGGGGATCCATACTAGAGAGACACTAGAAAATATATTGAATCTTTACTCATTTAAGTATCGAAGTAACTTTGCAGATACACCCCCCCAGAAGATTTTAGGTGAAGATCGAAGGCGAAGAACTGGAAGTCGATTTAGTTATTAAATTAAGGTTTTTAGTTAATTGATTTATTTTTTGTTGTTAAAATTGTACCTGACAAGAATTTTAGCATCAACAAAGTATGAATGATTCTAGTTGATGTAGCAATATCTAAGGTATAGGTTATCATTATGGTTTTTTGATTAATTATTAAAGAATATAATGGGTAAGCAGCGGTAGACTCATTGATTTTTTTTTTGGATTGTTACAAGAATTTTAGCATCAACAAAGTATGAATGATTGTAGTTGATGTAGCAATATCTAAGGTACAGTTTATCATTATGGTTTTTTGATTAATTATTAAAGAATATAATGGGTAAGCAGCGGTAGACTCATCGATTTTTTTTTGGATTGTTGAATTGAATAATTTTTTTTTTATATCACTTCAGCTTTTTGACCCCCTCTCTTAAAATTAAACTTTTTTAACTCTTTTCTTGTGTGAAATATTCATAATATCCTTCATATAAAACCCATTTTTTATCCTCTCTCCCTCCCTCCCTCCATCCCTCCTTCCTTTTCCAGCCAACCAGCCCTTTCAGCTACAACAGATACCAAAATCAGATGTCAAGATCTACCACCACGCTGCGCCACTCACCCCGCCTAGTACAACCCTAGCTCCTCACCTCTATATCTTCTCTTTTTTCTCTTGCACCATTTTCTCTCTTTCTTCTAAAATCCAAGATCTAGTTTCAAGTGGCAACTGGCAAACCAAGAAGATTTTTCATGGTCTAATTTTAGTTCAGATATGGAGAAGAAGAAGAAGAAGATGCGATTTCAACATGATGCAGTGGAATTTTCAATAGACATAATGGTCAACACAAGTTTCTGTGGAATTTATGGTCAACACAATGGGGAATTTTTTATCGACAATGTGGTCGACATGGTGGTGCTATGGCTTATACAAACACGTGAAAAGCAAAAAAAAAAAAAAAACAAATCTACTTGCAATGGTGATGGCTTTTGAACAAAGCTATACATCTGGTTTTTGGTCATCAAATAGCTATAATAAATTTAATTTTTGGGCAAACCAGATCTATTCTTTTCCAAAAAAAAAACAAATCTACTTGCAATGGTGATGGCTTTTGGACAAAGCTATACATCTGGTTTTTGGTCATCAAATAGCTATAAGAAATTTAATTTTTGGGCAAACCAGATCTATTCTTTTTCTTTTAATTTCTTTTCGATAGAGCTATATTTGATGAGCTATAATAGCTTTTTCTCATATCTGATTTCTTTTGCTATAATAGCAACCATTTAATTTCTTTCTTTTTCAGCCATTATAGTTCCGATCTGATTTTTATTCATCCAATTAAAATTCTACAACCATGGCATGGTCAAACGGGGACGGGAAAGCCGGCCAATTGACCAAAAAGCGTTGGTTAGGTAAATATTAACCGTCAGATTATAATCGATGGCTATAAATTGATCATGAAAATATGGGGACTTGTTGAAAACGTAGTGATGAATAATAATAATATTAAATGATGATAGATGGCGAACCAACCAACCATGATGTCTCTATTCTACATTTCTATGTAGGTGGGCGATTAATTAATTAATTAATAGAAAAAAAAATTAGAGAATAGAAGGTTGAAAGCTTGAAGGTATGCCCAAGAGTCGCTTACATGGCATGGTCTCCAAGATGAGATGAGGAGTTAAGTACGATTGTCAATGTGATATGGGTCTCTCAGTTACGTCACTGTTTGAATTTGTAACTCATCTAATTTTAAATGAATTGTCTACTTCTCTAGAAACTCAAACATGAATTGTGTGCATTGAACTGAACTATATTTTGGGAACAAAAATATTTGGGTCACCCCAAGGGGTGACCTCAAGGTCCACCCCACCCCTCGATTTTATAATTTCGACAATGTTGACGCATAATCAGAACTGTTTATATTTTAGATCACCTATTATAGATCATCTATGCAAAAAATCAACTCAATCGGAAATTATTTGGTTATATAATTGTTGTCAATTAAAGAGAAAAAATGAATGGTTCCGAATTAAAGAGTGATTTTTTGACTAAACCGTTGATTTTTTCTATTTAATTGACAACAATTCTATAATCAAATGATTTCCGATTGAGTTGATTTTTTGCATAGATGATCTATAATAGATGATCTAAAATATGAACGGTTCCGATTATGCGTCAACATTGTCGAAATTATAAAATCGAGGGGTGAGGTGACCAGAAAATTGTTCTTTTGGGAATTAGCAAAAAGCCACATCATAGTGAAAAGTGTTGGAATTGTTTTACAATTCAATTTCATTTTTTTTACTAAACCGTTGATTTTTTCTATTTAATTATTCTATAATCAAATGATTTCCGATTAAGTTGATTTTTTGCATAGATGATCTATAATAGATGATCTAAAATATGAACGGTTCCGATTATGCGTCAACATTGTCGAAATTATAAAATCGAGGGGTGGGGTGGACCTTGAGGTCACCCCTTGGGGTGACCAGAAAATTGTTCTTTTGGGAATTAGCAAAAAGCCACATCATAGTGAAAAGTGTTGGAATAGTTTTACAATTCAATTTCATGTGGTCTTATAGTTGCTCAAGGATTGCAACTTAAGTCATGATTAGGAGTTTAACTAGGATTGTGTCCTGAAGCCTATATTGTTTTATGTGTTATAATTTACTAAGGTTAAGGAGATTTCTACTTAAGGACAGTGAATTAATATTTTGTGCTAATAAGGCTTATCGTATTGAGTGCAGTTGGGTTAGACTTAAATAGCACTCTATATAAAGCCAAAATCCCTTTGTATTAAGAGTACGCACAAATCAATTCTACTCTCCATCTAATAGTTTATGTTATATGGACGCAGCCATGGTGAACTCAAAGTATGTGTTTTTTAATTCTTACAAGCTGCATTGAAAGTCAACGTGTGGTATATCAGAGCCTTTGCTTGTTGTTTCGCTTAAAATCTCAACGGTCACATGTCGACTATGCCGTGGATCGAGGAAGGAACAGGGTCTTGATAACAAAAGTTTATGCCTTGGTTACAACGACTTAGGGTCGTGCGTGGGTGTCGGGTGTGATGATGATGCAATGAGTAAATGTGAAAATGCAAGTGATGGGTGCAAAATCAAAATCTAAAATATAACAATTATTGTGAAAGTAAATTCTAAATATAAACAACATTCGGTTATATCTCTAACAATATAAGTATGAACTGTAAAATGCATCTAAATTACCCTACTCTTATGAAAGCAGTTAAACCTAATTATGCGAAAAACCAAGAAAGTAAATTTAAACTAAGAATATGCAATTTAAGAAGCAAACTTGCATTGAAATTGATCAAAATTGAAGAACACATATGTTTAAAACAAATTCTTAAGAGAAACATGAGATTTGCTCAAGAACAATCCTAGAAATTGAAAACACAAGAAAAAGGCATGGTAAAAACCTATGCTAGTTGAGAATAGTGTAGAGGCTTGATGCTCTTATTTTTTGGTGGGAGTAAATGTGCTTTCTTAGTGATTGAGGTGCTAACCTTATTACTTATATGAATATAAACATTTACCAAATCTGTAGCTACATCATAGTGTCCAAAACTAGANAAAAAAAAAAAAAAAAAAAAAACCCAACATGACCCCTAAAACCCCCATAAACTAATCCTTCAAAGACTTGGATTAAATTTAGAACTGCCATTGGTTATCGCTTTGGAAAGCTTGAGGATGAGCTAGACTAAGAGGAAATGAAATTGGAAGAGCCAAACTCAGAGGAAATAGAATCGGAAGAGCCAGACTTGAAGAAGAACGTATGGAACAAAACAGCCACAAAAATGGTATTAAATTTAAAGCAATATTGTAAATACAATATATAAAATAACTAAAAAAACAAAAAAGACATTCAGGTAAATGACATGGGCTGACACAGAAAGGCCCATTGACCTTTTTGTAATAAAACTATAAAACTCACTGACCATTGTGGGAAAAAAAAGTCCATTATGATTTTTATGTAACTTTCAAATTAATCATTGATTTTTACTTAATTTTCTATATATTCTAATCTAATCATATGGCCTTTCATGATTTGGAATCACCACTATACTTAATGTAAGAAAACACCTTTTAAATTTTTTATTGAATACACATGAATTTAGTTATATATTCTAATCCAATCACACGGCCTTTCATGATTCGGAATCACCACTATGCTCATTGCTCTACAATAGGCTAGGAATAAAGAGCAAAAAGCATTTTCGCCCAAAAGGTCCAAAAGAAAAAAGAAGACAAAGTATTAAACATATGCTCTAAATCCAGCCATATTGGTCCAATGTGGCATGTTCCATTAAAAAATTAAAGTCTTTTATGCTGACAAAAGGAATGGGCCCAATTGCCCCTATACATGGAAATCAGTGCTTAATTTTGGATATTTTGGTAGGGAAGAGAGTGTGAAGGGGCTGAGGGGTGTGACGTGGCCAACTAAGCCTATGATCCCTCCCTTGCCTATATATACATGACCCTAACAACAATGTTCTTCACACACCTGCAGAGCAAATTAAAGCTCGACTTAAGCACATCTAAGACTAGTAGCACAACTACCAAACCATGTCTTTAGTTCAATCGGTTCACCAAAATGCCAAGCCTGAAATTGTTCGGCCAACAGCAAATTATCACCCAAACATTTGGGGAGATAGGTTCCTTAATTACGATTCTAAAGACACTGTAATGTATTTTTCAATATATATAGATGCCTGTTAACTTTTTTTTCAAAAACAGTCAAGATATTTGTTTATTTTAATTAATATATTGCACTATATATATTTTCTCATTTAATTTGTTGTAGCAGATGACTCATGCCCATTTGCAACAAGTTGAAGAACTGAAAGTGATAGTGAGGAAGGAATTATTTACAAATGCAAGTGACTTCTCACATCAGCTAAAGTTAATTGATGCAATTCAACGCCTTGGTGTGGCATACCATTTTGAAGGAGAAATAGAAGAAGCACTCAAACGTGTGCATGCTACTTTTCACAACCATGACCATGATGGTGATCTATTTGATGTTGCTCTTGGTTTTAGGCTACTAAGACAACATGGATATAATGTTTCATGTGGTATGTAAACAAATTAAGAATGCACGAGTGATATATGACTCTGATCAAGTACTATATATTATTTTATTTATTATCCATTTTTTGGAATCAAGCAGATATATTCAACAAGTTCAAGGATGCAAATGGTAGCTTCAAGGACTGCTTAATTGCTGATGTGCCGGGTATGTTAAATTTTTATGAAGCTTCACATTTCAGAGTGCATGGAGAAGATATATTAGAAGATGCTCTTGTTTTCACCATCACTCACCTTGAGTCTGCAAAAACGCATGTAAGCTATCAATTAGCTGAACAAATAACTCAAGCCTTCGAGAGACCTTTGAGAAAAAGCCTAGAAAGGGTGTGCGCCAGGCGTTACATGTCAATCTACCAAGATGCACCTTCACATAACAAAGCTTTACTGAAACTTGCAAAGTTAGATTTCAATCTAGTTCAGTGCCTACACAAAAAGGAGCTTAGTGAGATGACCAGGTAAGTCTCTTGTAAGTGAACATAGAAGAGTTTTCAAGGTGCATGTGCGATCTTTACTGAAGTAACTATCAACTAATATTATTATTTTAGGTGGTGGAAAGAAATAGACTTTGAAAGGAAGCTGCCTTTTGCAAGAGATAGGATGGTCGAGTTGTACTTTTGGATAGTGGGATTATATTTTGAACCCCACCATTCTGAGGCAAGAAAAATTATCTCAAAAGTGATTGCCCTGATTTCAGTTATGGATGATATCTACGATGCATTTGGTACATTCGAGGAACTCGAGGTCTTTACTGCAGCAATTCAGAGGTTTGATGATATCTACGATGCATTTGGTACATTCGAGGAGCTCGAGGTTTTTACTGCAGCAATTCAGAGGTTAATTTGAAACAAACGAATATACTTTTTAAATACTACCTAAAGCTTATTTAGTTTTTGTAGAACTCCTACCTAAAATTGAATATGGTTTATGCAATTTTCGATCAGGTGGGATGTTAATTGCATGGATGAATTACCAGACTATATGCAAATTTATTATCATACACTATTGAATGTTTACAATGAAATTGAGGAGAAGATGACCATAAAGGAAGGAAGATCATACCGAGCTTACTATGCAAAAGAAGCTGTATGTAATACATGCACAACTTTTCTTTCTTTAGTGTTTTCATTAATTGTTCTATCATGGAACTCTTTTACTATATCAAGCTAGGCTCGATCAATTAATTTGTTCTTTACTGGTTAACAAATGGCACAGATGAAAGCACAAGCCCAACTATACTTTGCAGAGGCTCGATGGTTGCATGAAGCATACGTCCCAAGCATGGAGGAGTATATGCATGTTGCTGCATCTTCTGTTGGTAACTCCCTGCTTTCAGTCGTAAGTTTAGTTGGTATGGGAGATATTGTAACGAAGGAGGCATTTGAGTGGTTGTTCAATGACCCAAAAATTCTTAAAGCTTCCAATACCATTTTTAGGCTCATGGATGACATTGGTGGGAGCAAGGTACGTATAAGAGATTCGATCTTAATTATATCCATGAATATATATATATATATATTTACATAATCAATTGTTTAATTAATAAGACTAAATATATTGACTTCAATTTATATATATGCAGATTGAGAAAGAAAGAGGACACGTTGCTTCTAGTATTGATTGCTACATGAAGCAATATGGAGTGTCAGAGCAAGAAGTGCTTGATGTTTTTAACAAACAAGTTGTGGATTCGTGGAAGGATATAAACGAGGAGCTTCTTCGACCAACTCCAATGCCAATGCCTGTTCTTATGCGTGTTCTTAATTTAACAAAAGTGGTGGATCTAATTTACAAAGGAGATGATGGCTACACACGTGTTGGAAAAGTGATGAAAGATTGTATTGCTTCACATTTTATCGATCCAGTGCCACTATGAGTCTATGGGCTAGTTTGTATGTGTGAGATTGCCTTTTTTTTTTTTTTAATCTCGTTGAATAAGATGACCCTACTGCTTGAGTTAGGGCCTACCATACCTAAGGAAGCTTGGATTTAGCCCCTTTTGGGAGAGGGGGCTCTTGGGGTATTGCCTTTTTTTTTTTTTTAATTCTCGTTGAATAAGATGACCCTACTGCTTGAGTTAGGGCCTACCATACCTAATGAAGCTTTAGATTTAGCCCCTTTTGGGAGAGGGGGCTCTTGGGGTCTCTATATATATATGCTTGATATAATATGTTTGGACTTGATGTTTGTTCCACCTTGATAATTTGAATGAATTTTCTGCTTCTCTAAAAACTCAAACATGAATTGTGTGCATTGAACTAAACTATATTTTTTTTTGGCCAAAGAACTGAACTATATTTGATTGTATTAAATTAAACTAAAAATTGAAAATTGTTCAGAGATTTAATTTTAAAGAAATGTATAAAAGTGCTAAGGGAATTAGAAAAAAGCCACATCTTAGTGAAAAGTTGTAATATCCCTAGAAATTTGTTCAGAGATTTAATTTTAAAGAAATGTATAAAGGTGCTAAGGGAATTAGAAAAAAGCCACATCTTAGTGAAAAGTTGTAATATCCCTAGAAAACAAAAAAAGACAAAAATATATATATATATATATATAGATTTCTTTCAAAAAATAAAAAATAAAAAATAAAAATAAAAAGAGATTTTGGGCCTTCAACCTTGGGCTACCTTCTTTTAACCCAAATGAGAAATTTAGGNAAAAAAAAAAAAAAAAAAAAAAAAAAAAAAAAAAAAAAAAAAAAAAAAAAAAAAAAAAAAAGAGAAGAGGAGGGTAAAGATCAGATCTGATCACACTCTTACACAAGCCACATAATCCTCAAGCAATGGTTAGATCTTGGTTTAGGAGGGTGACTCATACTTAGGCTATCATCAAGCCTAACTCAGTTAACTAGATTCCTCTAACTATCTAGTTACTTGAACTAGATTTAAGTGTATAAATAGGTTCTTAAGGGAGTTGAAAACCACCTGAAACCAGCACCCCTCAGAGGCAGAACGAAAATAAGAGTGAGAAGAAGAGAGATAGAGAGAAGGAAGAGAGAAAAACTAGAGAAAGGGGCTTGAGAAGGTTTGATTCAAAATGCAAATCCTTTCTCTCTTAGTTGTTTAGACTAACATGTTTTAGTATTAACAACTTTTAGCATCTGTGGTCTTTCTCTTTTATTGTAGGAATCACACCATTTCACCTAGCTCAAACCCAAGAAGAGGGGAAGGAAGGTGAGCTATAAAGAACCATGCATGAGTGTCCTTATCAAAATTTTTTTAGAAAAAGTGTTTGTTTAGATAGCTTGTTAATATTGTAAAACTCATATTTAGTCACTTATAGCCCTTTTTACAATCCTATAACCTTGCTTTATGGTTTAGAATTAAAAGAAAATTAAAGATCAAGAAAACTGGAAAATCTGGAAATTTTCCCAGAAAATTTCCATTCCATATAGCCACATTTCGAGGCTTATAAATAGAGTTGTAATGGTTAGTTTTTCTTGATCTTTATATGGTCGTACAGAGGGTGTTACTAGCTTTAAAATAAGTCCAAGATTGATAAATTTTATCAAGTATTCAGGTACTAAAACGAGGTCGAAAGTTGAAGAAAAACCTGGGAAATTTCTGGAAAAAGACAGATCGGGTAGCCTACTTTATGATCATTTATCTCTTTTACAGCTCCATTTTGCATAAATTTTATATGGGTGTAAAGAGGAGATAGAGATCTTTAAAACGAGTACAATTTTACAAAATCTCGTGAATGTTTGGTAGGATAAAAGTCTAGCCAAAGTAGAGATAAAAAAAACTAGAAAACAGAGGCTATTTTGAAGAAAAAGGTGAATAGTAGCTAGTCATTAGTCCCCACACGCACCACCGGCATGTGGTGGCATGTGTGGCTGTTTCCGGTGACTTTTTGACCCAATTTTAACCCTCTCAAATCTTACTTTCGATATAAGTCCAATGGTTTTAGTTTTACGTCAATCCGACCCTTTTAAGTTAGAATAAAAATTTCTCTTTCCTTAAAAAGAGAGTGAAAACATTTTAATTTTTATTAAAATTTGTCTAAACTTTACATTCTTAAATTTTGTTAGAACCAAGCACGTAGGAATGGATCAAGAGGAAACCGTGCTTAAAAGGTTAAGGTAGGGTCCCTATTTCCCAATGTTGGACTATATTACAATTTATCTGTGTATCATAATTCCTTATTATGGTTTTCTTTTGTTGAATAAATTATTGGTGTTTCTTACTTGCTTGTGTGATTATGAGTAAATTTTTATTATGATATTAACATTGTGGGTATGTAAATAACATTATTTTCCCTGTACCATTTAATTTTCTTCCTATGCATATATTACATTCATGAGCAAAGTGTGGTTGAGTTAAGCTAATAAATGGTTAATTGGGACACCAAGGAAAAACGGAGATGTACCTGGTGATCCCGTTATTTAATGGAGACACCAAGGAGAAAGGGAGATGTACCTGGTGATCTCATAAATTATGGAAATAAAAATAAAAAATAATTGGGGTTAAAGGATGGACGGGCGTTGACTTATACACGGGACATTCAGGGCTACAGTGGTAAGATGCACGGTATGGGACGTGTAGGCCTATTTGTCTTGTGTGTCTGTCAACGGGAATAGATAAAGAGTGAGTACATGCATTTTCCCAACATTTTACACCTATTAATTTATTTGTTTTCTCTTATTCTCTTACATTGAAATATTGATTAACTGTAGTAACTGGCCTTGAGGGATCCCCATACCCTACTGAGTCTTGAAAGCTCACACCCTAATAGATTGTGCAGGTTGCGAAAATGTGTCTGATGACGTGGATTATTCAAGTGAACTCTAAAGGTCTTGCTGGAGTATTGTCTTTTTTTTGAGCAAAAAATTGTAATAAAATAAATGAACACTAGATATAATACTCTTAAACAATAGTTGCTAAACAAAATTTATTTTTGCAACCATCTTAATCACTTTATTAAATAAAATTTTTTTATTTTATGTTTCACGTCTTAATGGTGGAAATAATAATTTCTATTATTCTACGATTAGGACGTAAGTCACACTTCACTTGAAATTAGCAGGTTTCTTTTTGGGGTGTGACAAGTTGGTATCAGAGCAACTAGGTTGAGGGTTAGGACCAATTAGGAAAAATTATATTTTGTACTATTTGAAATTAGCAGGTTTGTTTTTGGGGTGTGACAAAAGTGTTGGAATTGTTTTACAATTCAATTTCATGTGGTCTTATAGTTGCTCAAGGATTGCAACTTAAGTCATGATTAGGAGTTTAACTGGGATTGTGTCCTGAAGCCTATATTGTTTTATGTGTTATAATTTACTAAGGCTAAGGAGATTTCTACTTAAGGACAGTGAATTAATATTTTGCGCTAATAAGGTTTATTGTATTGAGTGCAGTTGGGTTAGACTTAAATAGTACTCTATATAAAGCCAAAATCCCTTTGCATTAAGAGTACGCACAAATCAATTCTACTCTCCATCCAATAGTTTATGTTATACGGACGCAGCCATGGTGAACTCAAAGTATGTGTTTTTTAATTCTTACAAGCTGCATTGAAAGTCAACGTGTGGTATTAGAGCCTTTGCTTGTTGTTTCGCTTAAAATCTCAACGATCACATGTCGACTATGCCGTGGATTGAGGAAGGAATAGGGTCTCGGTCACAAAAGTTTATGCCTTGGTTACAAGGACTTAGGGTCGTGCATGGGTGTCGGGTATGATGATGATGCAATGAGTAAATGTGAAAATACGAGTCAGGGGTGCAAAATCAAAATCTAAAATATAACAATTATTGTGAAAGTAAATTCTAAATATAAACAACATTTGGTTATATCTCTAACAATATAAGTATGAATTGTAAAATGCATGTAAATTACCCTACTCTTATGAAAGCAATAAAAAAAGCAGTTAAACCTAATTATGCGAAAAACCAAGAAAGTAAATTTAACCTAAGAATATGCAATTTAAGAAGCAAACTTGCATTGAAATTGATCAAAATTGAAGAACACATATGTTTAAAACAAATTCTTAAGAGAAACATGAGATTTGCTCAAGAACAATCCTAGAAATTGAAAACACAAGAAAAAGGCATGGTAAAAACCTATGCTAGTTTGAGAATAGTGTAGAGGCTTGATGCTCTTATTTTTTGGTGGGAGTAAATGTGCTTTCTTAGTGATTGAGGTGTTAACCTTATTACTTATATGAATATAAACACTTACCAGTATTTACCATAGCAGCATCTATGAAGACAAGAAGCAGAGAGCCTAGACCTTCTTTGCACTGTAGCACCTTATCACTTATCTACCAGATAGGGTGTAGTCCTTTTTGTGTGTACTGCATGCAAAGGGATCTATGCCTTATTTATAGTGGCTGATCCTATAGAGTCTAACCCATACTAAACTCTGTAGGATATCCTTATTAGCCTAGAATATCATTTCATTGTCCATAATAAATTAGGAATCCCTTTAGCCTTATATATGTAACGACTCGTACCTTTTAAGTACATTATAATAGGGTCCAACGTTGACTTTTGGTTCTAGTAAGATTTTACCTTTGACCTTGGGTCCTTTGGGAAGGTCTTGAGCTCACGAGTTCATTGACATGCGGCATGGGTTATTTAGAGCCCCGGTTAGAAAGTTAAGAACGTGAGAAGAGACCCAAAGTTGACTTTTTGTATTACCCAAATTTCAGAGTTGACTTTGGTATAGTTGCGTAGAGCTCGAATTCACGAATTCGTAGACACGTAGCATGCGTCATTTGGAGCTACGGTTTGAGAAATACGGAGGTTCAAAGTGAGGGATAAATTGTAATTACGCTGAAATGGGTTTAAAATTCCATAAATTTCTGGAATCTCCTTTTTCCCCCTTTTATTTCTCTCTCCTCTCTTCTTCCCACGCAAGAACAGCCCCTCAGCCAGACACCTCCCTCTTCCTCTCTCCCCTGCGCAACGCCAGCCCATTTCCGGCCAACCTCCGGCCTACCTAGCCTCCTCCTGCGCCGCCCAGCCAGCTACTTCACTCGTGCGCTTCTCTCTCTCCTACTCTCCCTGTGCGCGCGACTGGAGCTTCCAGCTCCTGTCACTCCCGGCGACCCCAGGCGGCGAGAAACCTTGTGAAAGCTTCGTCAGGCGCCGGTCGTTACATTCCAGCCTTCCTCCTCGCCTGCCGTCGCTCCCACGCGCAGCAAGGAGCTTGGGAAGCCAGCTGCGCCACGAGCTTCCTCCGCCGTTTCTAGCTGTTTCCGGCCACGATTGGCCTAGGTTTTTGGTGAGTTTTCTCCCTCCTTTCATGGGCTTTCCTTCCCCTCTAATTTGGTAGTTCAATTTTGAGAAATTGTGGAAGATTGAATTTTAGGGTTGAGGCCATTTTCGGGTTTAGCATGGGTGTTTGAAATTGAATCAAATTGTTAGGTGTTTTAGGTAATTTCCGTCATTATAAACATATAATCGAAGTTTGGAACGAGAAATTTGGGAAATTATTGAGGAAATTGGAAGTTTGATTATTGGTGCTTATGCCCATTTCGGGATTTCTAGAAATCTAAGGTGTTCATGGTGATTTAATTGAAATTGGGCGTGATTTTCACCTTTAGGAACGATCTATTGAGGTTTAGAATAGTTAGTTTGAAGGAAATCGGAGAAATGGTGAGTTTGGGGCGAAATTGGACACTTTTTAGGTTGTCGAAACGACCCCCGGACGACCCTCGGTTGAGTTGTGTAGTAATGAAGGTGATTGGGAAGAGTTTAACGGGATAAAAATGAGTTAGTAGCGTTGGGGTTGCGTCAAGAAGGAAAATAAGTGAGTTTGGGATTTAAATTTAGAATTTTGGAGCGTAAGGCCTAAAATGTGCACGTGTTTTTACGATCGTAAATTGATTAGTATTCTAACGTATTGTCGGGTTCTCGTGTTAGGCGACATTCCCGATGCCCAGAGACGATCCAGTCGGAGACCAAAGCTAGGCTATCTCTGTGAGTGGACTTCGTTCCCTAAACTTTGTTTATAAATTCTTTATGAATTTTATGATTTAATTCGTATTTATATTTGAGTTTTAATTGAGTTTATGAATTGAGAAATATTATTGGATTCTTGAGTATGGAAATGGAGTTGACGTGCTTGGAAACGTTTTGATTTCTCAAGAAAAAATATGTGGTTTATTCGTATCTTGAAATATTAAGGGTTTGGTTACTGAAAAGGATTTTATAGTCGTTGGTTTAATGATTTCCCAGTCTTGGAAAGGCTATGTGTTTATGGGCGAAAAGAGATTTATGGGAAAAGGATTTTCAAACCACCCTTTGCAATACCCTTCAGATTATCGGATTTCATAGGTCTTTGGGACCCATCACGGCACACACATAGGCTTTGGGCCGTGTGTCGGGATGCCTCGCCCTTGGGGGGTGGCCCTGCGTGCACGTATGGCAGGTATGTTGGCCCTGCATGTGTATGACAGACCCTGGCTCTGCACATGTACGGCAGGATTATTGGCCCTGCATGCATATGGCAGGTTGTGAGCCCTGCGCATGTACGGCAGGCTATTGGCCCTGCATGCGTACGGTAGGTCGTGGGCCCTGCGCATCTACGGAAGGTTCGGTGGGTAACTGTTTGGGTGAACGTTTTTATTATTATATCAGTTTTATAAGAATGTTTCAAAGGATATCAACTTCAGTTTTGATTTGATGCTTGTCAGCTTAATTTGTTTTATTTATTTTTCCCAAAAAATCTAAAAGTGGATTTTAAGTGTTGGTTTATTTATCCCATGAATTTTACGAAATATTTTAAAACTGGGGGATTTCAAAGAGGATTTGCGAGGTCTTAAGGAAACTTGAAGTAAAGGATTTTTAATGCTTGTTTTGATTTATGTCCACTCACTGAGTCGTCTCATTAGCTTTATCCTTTGTTGTTGTTTTAAATTTTCCCCCCAGGTTGTAGCGGTGGAGCGGTCGTGCCAAAGACGTCGAGGCAATCTAGTTAGCTAGTGTAGTTTATAGGTGATTAGTTATCCTTGTAAACCTTATTTTTTTTCTTAGTGAAATTTTGTAGCCAGCCTTGATAACCCTTGAATACTTAATTAATTGGTTTTGAAATTTCGGTCGGAGACCCTTTGGTTGTGGTAGAGGAGCTGTGATACTTAGAAGTGCTTTTACAGGTCTTCGTGGAGAAAGGGTTAGTCCAATTTCA
>QANT01003680.1:0-30652 GCA_003254885.1 Purshia tridentata | reverse complement strand
TTATATGTTAAAAATTATTAATGTATATATATATAGGCACCTTCAAGTGTAGGATCTCACATTTAAGATTAATTGTGGGATAGGCCGGATGGGCCCAGTTCATGTAATTTTTCAACAATCTGAACCGTCTATTTTTTAGGCTTTTATTCATAGATCATCCTTATAAAGAATTAGTCAAATTAGACATTATTTATTTATCTAAGTTTGATCCAACAAATAAACGGTTTCATAAAAGATATTTAGTTCATCTATTTGTTTGATCAAAGTTAGATAGGCAAATGATTCCCAATTTGGCTAATTTTTTGCAAGGATAATCTTTGAATAAAGACCTAAAGATTAGACGGTTTAGATCTTTGAAATATTATATGAAGTGGGCCCGATGAGGGATCCCACAAATAAAATTATATATGGGATCCCACATTGAAAGGAGCCTATATATATATAAATCTAACAATAGCGCGCATATGATAATAATATAGTGTGGATGACTTCTAAGTGAACATGAATCGGTAAGTGGTGGCGGTTTGCATTTAATAAATGGGAAATTGTAGTGGTGATGACTAGCTATTGAACCACACAAGGGTTTATTGAAATGTATCTCGAAGTACAAATTAAAATTTTAATTTGATTATACATAATTTAATTGAAAAGATATATTTTGATTATACACCGATTGGTCCGATTCCATGTTCTTGCTTTCAAAAGAAAGTGATGATATATATAAAGTAAGAATATATGGCTTGTTTTATCATGCAGAGTAGAGTGTAAATGTAAAAAATTTATTACATGCAGATAATAAATCTAACATAAGCGTCTTCTATTAAACTCGATAAGAATACTTGTATACTACGTACTTATGTGTATGTGTGTTTGTCTATATAACTTCAATTTTGTTTCATGCGTTTGTTTCAAGTACCTCAATTAAATTGATTACAATTAATCAAAGTTCAATTCTATATTTTGAACATGCTTTGCTCCAAACCATTTATTCCAACTCTAAGTGTTTTATGTTTCTTCACTTTCCTTTTTCTACATGGAGCTGGAGATCATATTGTGCGGCATACTTGTTTTAAAGGGCCAAAATTTCCAGCCAAAGGAGGGTATGAGAATGAATTACTCAAAATATTACGTACAAAAACTCCTTCTCGCGGATTCAAAATTTGGAGTCAAAATATTGGAGGTAATCATGAAACTGTATATGGGCTAGCGCAATGTTGGATCAAGGGCTACACCTCCAAATATTGCGAAAACTGCATCAACTCAGCAGCTGAAGAGCTTTTCAAGCGTTGTCGTCGCAATAAAGAAGCTATTATCTGGTACAATGACTGCCTTCTAAAATATTCAAATGCACGGTTCTTTGGTAAAATGGACAACGTTAATGGGATTTATGTGAAAAATAACACATTTTTTGAAGGTGATTTGTTGTTGTTTGATCAAAAAGTTCGAGATTTTTTAACCAACTTATGTAATAGAGCTTCTCATCATTACCCGTTCTATGGACAATGGAAGCAAAAGCTTGGGATATCTAACAATATTGATTCAATTTATGGTGCGGCAAAATGCACTGAAGACCTTCGTCCCAGACATTGTAAAACTTGCATTGATGTAGCAATAATAGAACTTCTAGAAGAAAGTCGTGGAAGAATAGGTGGACGCGCTTATTATGGGAGTTGTTATATTAGATTTGAACTTTACCCCTTTCTAAATAATATTACGTGGTAAATGCATTTCTCCAAAGCAAGATGGCTTTTGAAGCTCCACATATATATGCTGATCAAGCGATTGCATTTTTTCTGCAAAGACACAGTTAGGTTAATTCCTTTCTTATATGTAGTAGGTCACTTTTGCAAGGGTCACCGTTTAAGTTGGGAGGGATCGAATAAATTTTTTTTTTTGCCTCTTGTTTTAATTTAACGGTTAAACACTTCTAATATTGTTCTTATTTTTACTTGTTATGGTACATGACAAGCTTATTAGCTTGATGTTCTGGTATACTGAAATCTTCATATATCCTGTAGATCGAATTAGTAGTAAAGATGTAATATAAATGATCTACATGTGCTGAAATCTTCAAAGCTTATCTGATATCTTCCCATAAAAACCCTCAACAGAATACAGGGAATTAAATTTCCTAGACCAGACTCAATTGACAACTCAACTCACCAAAGCAATTCCTGCTGGATTTAACTCCTTCGCTTACACGTAATCTCACGGGCTCAAATGATTAATGAAAGATTCAAGATATATAACTAAGCTAGCACAAAGAAGAACAAAGAAACGCAGAGAGCCCAATTCACTTTGGGTGAATAGTGACTAAAATGAAATTATAAAAAAAAGTATTGATTAAAATGTAATTGTGAAATTTTTTAGTTATTTAATAAATTAAAAAAATGCCCGTCCCTTTCCTTTAATAAAAAAAAAATCACATCTTTTATAGAATCTTAAATCACATTGTTTTAAATCCCATGAATTCCTTACTATTTTCAAATTACTTCATCCAAAATTAAGCACCGACACCTATATTTAACTAAGGATGGATATGAAAATCTAAATTTATATATTATCTATATATGCACACTTTATGACTCAAAGTTTTACATTCCGATAATGGGATATTCTTGTTGTGTTTTTGGCTCGCTTAAAGGGTTTTGGGAGTCCATGAAAGTGTCTTTGGACATTTGGGTGAAGTTTGGAAGGTTGGAAGAGGTCCGTGATAGGTGGAACGACAAAGGACTGATCCTATGGCCATGGGATCGGTCCTACACGTGGTTACTACCTTTTTTCTCCTAGTTTTTGGAGGATTTATGCTTTCTAGTTCACCCCTGAATGTATTCTAAAACCTATGAGTATAAATAGATTCTTTAGACTCAGAAAACCCTATTTAGAAAGTTAGCCAAGAGTGTGAGAGATAGATTAAGACCTATTGTAAGAGAGAATTTGTGTGATCATTGTAATTCCTTCTCAAAGTTAGTGAAATCTATTGGGTGTTCTCCGTGGACGTAGGCAATTGCCGAACCATGTTATATTTGGTGTTCTTGTTCCTTTTATGTTTGCTACTTTACTTTCTTTGCAAGTTTATCTAATTCATCAAGAACAAGATTCGTAGAAAAAAGGGTTAAATTGTTTGGAGTAGTCTAATCACAACAATTCTATTAACACATTCATTCATGGTTAACATATGGACAAATGCTCAAATATTTATGTCAGATGATGTGGACAACTTAACTAATGGTGCACAAATATCTTCTATAAAGATACAATTAATCTACCTCATATATTAAAAAATTATATATAAATGTAATAATTACAATAAGATGACATCTAAGTGACCATGAATAAATAAATAACAAAAGGTATGTGTGGCGATTGAGGGCTTCATTTAATCAATAGGATTTGGTAATAGTGACTAGCTATATATTGAACCACACAATATGGTCCAAAATGTATCTCAAAGTACAAAATTGTAATTTGATTATATACACTAGATATATATTTGTTTTATATACATATCACCGTTTCCATGTTCTTGCTTTCAAAGGAAAGTTATCAAAGCAGTTTTAAAATTTAGTTTGTACATAAAATGACTCTTATAATCATGCAGAGTGTAAATGTGAGAAATTTATTTTACAGATAAAAAATCTAACATCAGCATCTTCTAATTAACTTAGTTATATATGATATTTGTATGTTCTACTATCAGCTTCTAATAATATATATATGAGTGTGTGTGTGTGTGTGTGTGTGTCCGTGTCTATAAGTTCAATTTTGTTTCATGCGTTTGTTTTAACTTCAATCAATTGATTACGTATACAATTAAAGTTCAATTCTATATATTTATATTCATGAACATGCTTTGCTCAAAACCATTTATAGCTTCTAATAATATATATATATATATATATATATATATATATGAGTGTGTGTGTGTGTGTCCGTGTCTATAAGTTCAATTTTGTTTCATGCGTTTGTTTTAACTTAAATCAATTGATTACGTACAATTAAAGTTCAATTCTATATGTATATTCATGAACATGCTTTGCTCAAAACCATTTATTCCAACTCTGAATGTTTTATGTTTCTTCATTTTCCTTCTTCTGCATGCATTTGGAGACCTTATTGTGGAGCATATTTGTTTTAATGGGACAAAATTTCCCACCACAGGAAAATATGCGACTGCATTAAGCACAATGTTACGTACAAAAACTCCTTATAGCGGATACAAAATTTCAATTCAACCTACTGAATATAAAAATGAAATTGTATATGGACTAGCGCAATGTTGGATCAAAAGATCCTCCCCTAAATATTGCGAAAACTGCATATTTGAAGCAACTAGAGAGCTTCGTAAGCGCTGCAGTCACAATAAAGGAGCTATTATTTGGTATAATGACTGTCTTTTAAAATATTCAAATACACGATTCTTTGGTAAAGTAGATAATGAAAATGGAATTTATGTAAAGAATAACACTTTTTTTGAAGGTGATTTGTTGTTGTTTGATGAGAAAGTTCGAAAGTTTTTAACCAAGTTATGTAATAAAGCCTCTAAAAATTTCCCGTTCTATGCACAAAGGAAGGAAAATCTTGGGATATCCAAAAATATTGATTTATTTTATGGTGCGGCTAAATGCACTGAAGACCTTCATCCTGGAGATTGTAAGAAGTGCCTTCATGTAGCAGTAAGAGAATATTTAGACGAAAGTCGTGGACAGATAGGTGGACGAGTTTATTATGGGAGTTGTTATTTTAGATTTGAACTTTACCCCTTCATAATTAAAAATTAATAAGGAGTAAATGCATTTCTCCAAAGGAAAATGGCTTTTAAAGCTCAACATATTCGATCTGAGGGATTGCATTTTTTATTTTTTTCAAAGACACAGTTAGGTTTCTTTCTTATATATAGTTACCATTTAATAAATTGGGAGGTAATAAATGTTTTTTTTCTTCTCTTATTTTAATATACCTGTTGAACGTACACTTCTTATATTGTACGTTCTTATTTTTACTTGTTATGGTACGCAAGCTTATTCCCTTCTAGTATGCTGAAATCTTCATAGGCTCATAGCCATTGTAACATGTGGTATAAATAGTACATAGTAAAGATATGATCTAAATGAGCTATATGTGCCATGCTATAGTTAGGCCAACCATGCACGATATAGTTTTCATGCTAAGTAGTGGGACTTATGGTCCTCAACCTAAGCGACCTATATTTAATCTCCAGAACTCAGCTCTGTTCTTCAACCAAAGTATGATAGTATTTGCTCCGTAAATGATAATGATGGAAAGATGATAAGTGATGGAAAAATTGTAATATCACAAACTAATGGCTTTTGGTCATTCTGGATTACTAAGCACTTACAAATTTTTTGGCCAAGAGAGATAGCTAACTTACATATTTTTTGGCCATATGTTTGCAAGAACAAAAGGAAAAAAGAGTTTTAACTTTTGTTTTTTCCATGTAAAAAGGTTTGGACTTTAAAGTTAGTTTTTTATACAGTAAACATTAGTTTCTTTGCGTAATATTTGAAATTCTACAATCAATTTATGAAATCCTGAAGTAAGCTTTCTATCTTCAATGCCTCAATGCCCATCAAATTGGATCTTGTTTTTCAAGATTTAAGCAACACAGACAAATCTTAGGATTGTGGCATAAGTCTGATATATATCCCATAAATAATCATGTACTAAGGTTACCTTAAATAATAATGTACTAAAGTTGAAGGAATAAATATAGCCGAACTTCTAACTTTTTTTCAAGTTGAAAGAAGTTAGATTAGTCACCAAGAAACCAATCCCTAATTCCAATCCCCACAAAATAGTAGCATATATATCAACCCCTTATAAATAATTGGTGGGGATCCAACGGGGTCCGACCTGTAGCCGATAAGGGGGAGGGATCGGGTGGCCAGGTGGGGTGGCGTGGGGAGGGTTTTGCATCCTCCCTCCCATTTTTTTTCGTTCTTTTTATTTCTTATAACTTTTTTATAAAAAGCAATGGTTTTGCCTCTAAAAGTTTGTCCCCTGTACGGGTCATGTAATCAACTTTTAACATATGCTTTAACAAACTTAAATGGCAGAAATTTGTTTTTTTGGGCCAAATAATTGGCAGAAATTCTTTAATTGTGACTAATATATAACTATATTCCTAAATTGGAACAAAATGAAAATAGAATCCTCAACTTTATAAATTGTATAGTTGGTACCCGGATGAGAAAAATAAGAAATAAAAAATCATCTTGGGGAAAAAATTAATTAAAATTCATCTTGCTAGTTGGGATTAGGTGGGTAGGTAAGATTCTGGGTGGCTTAGGCTTAAAAAAGACCATACGTATGAACCAGGCTCTTTTAGCTAATACTAGGTTGGAAATTGTTGCAGCAAGACAATGGCTTATGGGCTCAGGTTATCAATGGTAAGTATTTGAGGAATCACGACATATTCTTACTGCTGATGCTGCTTCCTTCCGAAGCTGTTCAAGTACTTGGAGAGGTATTCTCTATGGTTCCAAACTTTTCTCTAATAATATTCGTTGAAGGTGTAGTGCTATTTTCTCTGAGAATTTTACGTTCCCTTGTCCTAAATCCATTATTTTACAATATGCTAGAATTAGTTTACTGCTAATTCTAGTGTGAGCTCCAAACCTCCTAGACATTATTCGTTGGATGGAAGTTGTAGGAATCCTGGTAGCAAAATTGGTGCTGGTGGTTATCTGAGATTCTGCGGGCAATTGGATATAAAGTAATTAAATTTCGAAAATTTTTATTTTTTTTAGGTCTCGAAATATTATCAAATCGAAATTATCGAAATTTTGTTAAAAGTTTCAATTGTTTCAATTTAAATTTCCGCTGAAATCGAAATTCTTTCAAAATTTTCATATTTTTGAACTCTTAAAATTTTGAAGAAATCTGAAATTAAATATTATAGGTTTTTCTATTAAGTTAGGTGTGGGTAGTGTGGAGCTGAGCTTTGGGGTATCTTTCGAGGTCTCTGCATTGCTTGGGATTCTGGTCGTCGGCATGTGCTGGTGGAGTGTGATTCTAGTACTGCTGTTCAGCTCATTCACAATTCTGGTGGTGATAACCATCCCCTCTTTAGTCTTATTTTTTGCTCCATCAGCCATATCTATGGAGAGGCGAATTTTGCTGCTGATTTTTCTGCTGTTTATAGTCATGGGCTTGGTTTTGGTCTTCTTTTGTTCCGTTTCCCCCTCCTTCTCTCCCTCCTCTCATTTGTACGAAATGAAACTGAACTAGCGTTGCGTGTACTCAAATGGGGGAGAATGGGGAAACGGTCAAGCTAGGCTGCTGCAGAATGGAGGCCACCTAGAGGATTGGGCTTCATAATAGTCAGACACAGTAGACACTAACTGTTGAGAGATATCCCACATTGAAGATGTGAGGGCCTTACTAGTGGTTTATAAGGGTTTAGGCTACTCCTCCTATTGCCAATTGGTTTTGGGATGGATGCCTAGATTCCTTCACTAATGATGAAGGTTGAGGTTCTCAACACAAGTCCTGCAAGGTAAACACTCCAACACCAGAAATCACAAAGCTGCACCAGTAATTTGGCTGCAGTAGCAGCTGAATCAACTCTCCAGTTTTTTTATTAAAATTCCAAAAGTCCCCAAACAAAACAACACCAGCCAAGATAAATAACCCCCACAAAACCCAAAGGTCCACAACTAAAAATCCNCACCAGCCAAGATAAATAACCCCCACAAAACCCAAAGGTCCACAACTAAAAATCCAGCCAAAATAATTAAAAACTAATAACATCAAGACCCCAAAACATAACAGCAGAATATTAAAACCCATAACCCCCAAACATCATTAATTGCAATCATAACTTTTCAAATACCCTGGCGCCACAGACTTCCTTCCAGACCTTCTGTAAACCTTGGTTGCTGGCTCACCCACACCAATCTCACTCACACCATCTAGATCACATGATGCCCCTGCATCAACTAACAAGGGGATTTGAGATCAAAGTCAATCCAATAAGAGAAAACTTCCAATAAGAAAACTTCCAATTTTCTATGCATGCATTTTCGTTGAAGATATGAATAAAATCGTATGTAACGAGTGTATATGCAGTCTTTCTTATGAAATTGATGGATACCAAGATTATATACACTTGTACACTCGTAATAATTAATAAGTTTTTCTGATGATTTTTTTTTTAAATAAACACAGATGTTAGATGAATTTGTAGTTAATTTCACCACAATTTCGGTGTAAATTTAAAGCTCTTAAGGAGATAGGGCTTTACTACAAATCTAGCCATACGAAATGCATGGATGTAAAGTCTTGTGATCATCTTGAATTAATATTGGTAACCAATTAAGTGCAGTCATATACTCTGTTCTAAAATAGACTTGCAGCTGAGGCACTTCTGTTTTTTCTTTTTTGGGCGAGTGCTAGTAGGTTTTTCTATTGGTGTAAACCGTGTAATCATAATATCATATGGCATGAAAGCCCCATTTGACGCCAACTTGCTTTTAGAAATTCTCGAAGTGTTATCCGTGTAGTTCTCAAAATTCTTAAACACACGTAATCAAATTATTGGTTAACGGAATTCTTCTTTGTGAAGATAAAATTTCATATTAGTACAAAAAGGTTCAACTAACTCTTTGTTCTTTTTCAAACAAGGTCCATGAAGTCAGCTGAGGATCTAACAACCCTAATTAATTTACTTGTACTGTGTAATCAGACTTTGACACATGTCTGAACTAAATGAGTCAAGTCCTTTTTTCACATTAACAACTGGCACGATCCTTGACCAGGACTCGGTCCACAAGCCTGAGACTAAAAACTTTAATATTGACTCAAAATATTGTAAAAAAATTCTGGAAGATATCATATATATTAAACTTCAAATTATGCAATGTAACTTCGAAGTGCAATAGAACAGCTTTTCATATATTTTCCATCTCCTGCAGCAAATAGAAATCTTTGTGTATGATCATCGATCCATTCTTGTTGCTTCATCTTTTCCTCTACAAGCATCTTCTAGTGAGGCTGATGGGTGGTTGTAAGGAAAATGCTAGAGTTTTACTTTCTTCCACAATCCTATTGTTTAACTTGTTTCAATCACATTATTGCTATCCAATTTATAACATAACCCCAACCCAATCATTGGCACATGGACGAACTCTTATCTCCCCTGGCTAAGTTTTCGAATTAGGCTTCTTCATGCCTAATCATTCTAGCAATAATCAATATGTGGGCATGTGGTACAAGAAAATTTCTCATAAAAAAGTTGTATGGGTGGCCAAAGAGAGGATCCGCTTACGGTCTTAGATCCTCCAGCTAGTCTAGCAATCAGCAGAAATGGAAATCTGGTGCTTGTGGATGGAAAGCAAAACTCTATCTGGTCAACAAAAACAGTTGTCCCATCAAATAGCTCAGTTGCAGTCCTCTCAGACAATGGAAACTTGGTTCTCAAAGATGGCCTATCTGGGGAACCTTTATGGGAGAGCTGGCATTATCCAGATGATACTTTCCTACTCAGCACAACAATTGGTTTCGACATTAAAACTGGAGAGAGAAGTGTCTTGACTTGCTGGACAAGTCAAAGTGATCCTTCCCCTGGAAAATTCATTTTGGGAATTGCACCACAGAGGCCGCCAGAAGCTTTCATTTGGGAAGGTTCAACTCCTCACTGGAGAAGTGGACCATGGTATCAATCAAAGCTCATTGGGATACAAGGAATGGGTGGATCTTATCAAAACACATTTTATCTTGAAGAAGATGTGGAGAAGGGAACGGCAGTTTTCTCTTTTTATACAGGGGCTCATATCTTAATACTGACTATGTCTCAAATATGGTCATTTCACCCGAAGGTGTTCTAAAGGTAATGAATAAGCCTGAAGGCAGAGACCGGGTTTCATTGGGAAGCACCAAACAGTCTATGTGATGTTTATGGGACGTGTGGACTCTTTGGGGTATGTAACATGTATAAATCCCCAATCTGTAAGTGTTTGAAAGGGTTTGTACCAAATTCAAATGAGGAGTGGAGCCAAAAAAACTGGACAGGAGGATGCGTGAGGCGAACCAAATTATTTTGTGATAATTCACTGAGAGGGAAAAGATGGATTTTTGGAAGATGGACGGTATAAAAATCCCAGATTTTCATGAATATGTGCCGCATGGGAATGCTGAAAGTTGCCACATATGGTCCCTCAATAACTGTTCTTGCCTGGCTTATGCATATGTAAGAGATATAGGGTGTTTGGTGTGGTTCAGAGGCCTTGTCGACATCCAAGAGTTCTCCTTTGGTGGAGAAGAACTTTTTCTCCGCCTGGCACATGCAGAACTAGGTGATGATGATGATGCTCTTTGAATAACTATATATGGGGATAATATTACTCTCTTCTCACTTCTCTGTCAAACCTCTTTTGATATGTTTTTTGTTTTTAATTTTCAGTTGGAGATACTAAAATAAAGAAGATCATCATCAGTGTCCTTGCTATTTCTGCCATTACCATCTGTGGTGCCATATTTTTCATTTTCCATAAGCGGAGGAGAGCTAAACAAAGGGGTAAGAAATAAGAGGGCTGCAAAACACTTGCATTTCCTCTGAATTGAAACTAAAGACCTTGCAGAGCTATAGTTGTTGAGCTGATTGGTGATATATATGTATCTTTTAACTGAATCTAAGTTTATTTGTCAATATAAAAAAACAGGAAAGGAGCACCTTGATTGGATTGGGGCAATTAACTCTACAACGAACACTCTTCAAGATGTAGAACAAAACGATCCATCTGAGTTACCTATGTTTGACTTTGGTAGCATATTAATTGGTACACACTTCTTCAGCACAGCAAACAAACTTGGGCAAGGAGGATTTGGTCCTGTTTATAAAGTGATTGAACTTCACTCAAAAGAAAAAGATAAAATAAAATGGTTACATTGAAAAAACAAGAGAAAACATGAATGGACTAATAAATTTGTGCATGATATCTATTGTAGGGCAGACTACAAAATGGAAAGGAAATAGCGGTCAAAAGACCCTCTAGTAGCTCAGGGCAAGGTGTCGAAGAGTTTAAGAATGAGATTATGTTGATTTCCAAACTCCGACACAGAAATCTTGTTAGACTCTTGGGTTGGTGCATTCACAGAGAAGAGAAGTTACTGATCTATGAGTTCCTGCAGAACAAAAGCTTGGACACTTATCTCTTTGGTTGGTTTCTTTAAGCCTTTATTATATGAAGCTCTATATGTTGTGATTCTAGCATCTCTTTCACGTTAACTATAGATTGATAGCTTCTCTTTCAGCTTTAACTATGCTGCTTTGATCTACTGTTTAGTGTCTATTGAGAAGATGCTATAAATGTTGTGTACTAAACAATACTAACCATTTACACAATCTTCATGTACTATTAAGTACTCTTTCAAAGTGTATCAATACTCAATTACCTTTAATGTGTTTTCCTTGGAACCCACTTAATCAGATTTCTTTCAGTCTCTTGTTTCCTTATTATTGTCACTCTTTATTGGCAAAAACAGACTGTATGCATGGCGCCAATTATCTTAAATTCGTGATAAAATTTATGTTTGTCATTACACGTGAGAAACAAATGGGTGCATTTTGTAGATCCAATAAAAAGAGCAGAGCTTAGTTGGGAAAGACGCTTCAACATTATTCAGGGCATTGCTAGAGGACTTCTTTATCTCCATCGTGATTCAAGTTTAAGAGTAATACATAGAGATTTGAAGGTAAGCAACATTCTCTTGGATGACAAGATGAACTCAAAAATCTCAGATTTTGGATTGTCACGGATGTTTGAGGGGACGCTAGATGTAGCAAATACTCGCAGGCCTGTGGGAACACTGTAAGCATCCTTGCTGATCTAATACTTTCTGCTTTCTTTTACCTTTCCTTTAGCCTTCTGTGTTATCTAGTAACATATTTAAGTAAAATTTGGGATACCATCTGAGTTAAATAGGTTACCATCCACTTCCTCATGCTAAGTGATAATCCTCAAAAATACTTTATCTAAGACTTCAGTGAACATTGAGGTCATGTGATTAGTATTAGACTTTGTACAAAAATTTGGTCATCTACTAAGGAGCATTATGAAAATTATAAGTCTTGGAGATTAAATTTCTGCACAGTATGTTTTTCAGTTTTTGTTCAACATATTTATTAGCATTTGCTTGATACGTGTGAAATTGAAAAACACTTATGATATTCAAGCACTCATCATAAGTCATGTTTGAATCAACTGCTGCAGTGGCTATATGTCTCCTGAGTATATGCCATGGGAGGAATATATTCTGTGAAATCTGATGTACATATTTAGCTTTGGTGTCTTGCTACTAGAGATAGTCAGCGGCAGGAAGACCAGCTTCTACAATCATGACCAACAGATAAGCCTGGTGGCTTATGTAAGTTCTTAGTACTCTTGCATCTTCTTAACGTGCCTAAGATATATATAGGGCCACTTTCTAATGAGGGATCCCTCATCTAGTGTTAAATGAGGGATCCCTTTGTGGGGCCCACACGAGTCATTTTGTGTTGATCCTTATATATATATATATATATATGAATGTATGTGACAACTGAGATATCATGCATATCAGGCATGGCAATTATGGAGTGAATGCAGGGGACTAGAATTAATGGAAGAAACATTGGTTGACTCATTTTCTCCATCAGAAGTACTGAGATGCATACATGTTAGGCTTCTTTGTGTACAGGACCATACATCTGATAGGCCAACCACACCGGATATAGTTTCCATGCTTACCAGTGAAACAGATCGTCCACAACCTAAAAAACCTATATTTTCTGTACAATCACAAAGTGACAATATTGCATGCTCTCTAAACGAAGCTACCCTAACAGTGGTTGAAGGGAGATAGCTAGGTAATTACAATTTTCTTGGCCAAATGTTTTGAAGAAAAAAATTAGAAAAAGTTTGGACTTGGATTCTGATACAAGAAACACTAGGTTTTTTGGTCAATAGTAATACCCATCTAATTTCCGTTTTCAAAATCATCATCATGATTCTCTTATAGCTTACCCTATGGTTTATTTCATCTAAGTCTAATTCCAATTCTTTCCTGAGTAGAATTCTGTTCAAGATGAATTTCATGCATTCTCAAATACCTGAGTAGAATTTTGTTCAAGAAGAAACAACTTTATTACAAGGGGGATTGGATTACTGAGCTGGCTGGGCTTTCCATCCGTCCCATGCAGAGAGGTCTACATAATAGTCAGACACTAACAAAGGTGTGCATATACTTACTGATCCACCTTTTCATTTACCTTTCATGCATTGCATGCATTGTATCTGTGCGCATGCAGCAGGGCCTAGGTGGGATTCTCATTGCTTTTGTGCTGCTTTTATGTATCCTTCACTGCAGAATCTGTCTTTTTTTTCAAGGACAGATACAAGTGGTAGCAATATGTATATGTTCACTTCATGCCTCATATCAAATATTTAAAACTTTTTATACGTGTATGCATAATTCAGAGCGGGAGAAATTTTTCGGGCGTGATTGTAATATTTAGTCGCAGCAGTACGTGCAAATATGTTGACTTGTTGCCCTATATCAAATATGTTAAACTCCTTTATATAGAATAATGCTAGAGATTCCAATCCATACTCTCTATCTCTTTATCTCTTCGTGCATATATAGATAGCAAGAAATTGTGTTGTCAATATCCCAATTAATTGTATACCTGTACTTTCTCTACAAGTCAGAGGAATATATATGTAAATATGTGTAGTGATGCTTTTAATTTTGTTTATTTCAATAGTTTTTGTAATTTATATTTATATGTTGGTGGTGTATTAATACAATTTGCATTCCATTTACCATCTGTCTTCCTAGAATCAGTGGCGGAACGTACAAGGGAATATCAGTGGCCGCTACAAACTATTGAAAAGCAAAGATTACTACTGTAAATTGCATTAGAATATCATCAAGTTCAAATACATCAACTGTAGAGGAGCTACTGTAATTGCCGCAGCCATAGTTGGTTTCTTTCATTTTACCTTTTCATGGTTAATTGGAGTGTAGGAGAAGGGAAAGATGAACTGGAAAGAGACGAGGGTAATTTAGAANAATTTAAAAAAAAAAAAAAAAAAGCGGGTGAAAGAAAAAAATACTTTGCATTTTGGAAATTTACAAGTAGGTGAAAAAATATCCCACTCATTTTTAACCCTCATAATAAATTTCATGATGAAACATGGCCATGGGCCATAAGTAGAAAGTAGAAAGTAAATGGAGTAATGTGCAAATAAGTTAGTTGTACATGGTTCATACATGTGGAGGAGTCCACACACCCACAAAAAGTTAGAAACCATTTCTTTCCCTTTCAAAATTCTAAGCATGAATGCCCTCATCCTTAATTCCTTATCACAGAAACAAGCTACTAGGCTACTAACCGTTTGCCCCTCCCCAGTAATCAAATCAAAGTCCTCAACAGTGAGAAATTCAAGAAGAAGGCCACATCCTATGCGAACGAGTTTGATTTGTGAAAGCAAATGCAACAGGAGAAGATTAGAATTATAGAAGAAGCTTTACCAACTTTATTACCAGGAGAAGCGTGGAGGACTGTAGTCAAATGAAATGGGGATCGAAAACGGGTAGAGACAGAAGCTGGCCGCTGAAGAGTGGAAGCCGCCTTGGAAATTGGGCTTGAGAGTGGGCTACTGGGTTGGGCTGGGCTGGGCTAGCCCGGTCAGCCGACTCAACCGTCTTATCTGTTATGTTCCATGCAGAGAGCTGAGAGCTATATTATTATATATATGCACACTGCTCAGACACTGACAAAGGTACGCATATATTTTTACTGGTCCACCGTCAACATTTTTGTTTTGTTAATTAATTCTGGATAGTTCTATTAATTAATTAATTTTATATATATAAAAGACTCAGCTGTTCCATCAGAATCAAATTATATATGCACACTGCTCAGACACTGACAAAGGTAACGCATATATTTTTCCTGGTCCACCGTCAACATTTTTGTTTTGTTAATTAATTCTGGATAGTTCAATTAATTAATTAATTTTATATATATATAAGACTCAGCTGTTCCATCAGAATCATAAAGAACTCAGGTCAAATGTCAATCACATGAAAATTTCCAATTAAGTTCCAAGCGCATTTTCCTCCAAGATACAAGTCACAACGAAAATGTTTATGTAATGGGTGGGTAAGACTGGTAAGTATTTTATTTTTCAAATATATATATATATATATGAATAAATGTGTATACAATATAGGTTTTTTTTTTCTCAAAATACATGGACGTATATAGTCTTGTGAGCATCTTGAATATTGAGTTTCTGGTGTAGCCAAGTGTAGTCAGCTGTTCTAAAACAGACATATATATATATATATGTATATGCCGCTGAGGCACTTCTGTTGCTTCTGCAATTGCATGCTTTGAGATGCTTATGTTTCTTTCGTGGATGCAAAGTTGGTCATAAACTCATAATTAATGAGTGCAACTTCTGTGCAGGTAGATTTTTCTATAGGTGTAATCAGAATATCATATGACATGAAAGACCCATCCGTTGCCAACTTTCTTTTAGAAATTTCAAAGTTAATTTGTATAGTTCTCAAAATTTTAAAACTGGCATAATTAGATTATTAGTTAACGGATTTTTCCATTTAGAATTCTGCTAAAAATGAACTGATCTAATATTGTTATTAAAAAAACTTATATGTTCAAATGTGATATACTATTTTTCTTTCTTAATTTTTATTTTTTAAAAAACAAGGTGGGTGAAGTCACGTGAGGATCTATCAACGCCTGGTTGATTGTCTCTGTAATCCGCCATGGACACATGTATCAAAAAAAATATGTGTCAATTTTTTCTACGTTATTGACTCGCATGATCATTGACCAGAGCCTGAGAATATGTATAAGAATGAATAATAATGAAATATATATAGCTTTTTGTACAAAGACTAAACCTAGCTATAATGTAAAATATATATAGCTTATTGACTAAACCTATTATAAACAAATTCTGTAAAATAATTTTGTTTTAAAATATATTATATATAAAGCTAAACTTTTGGTTGACAAAGCTTGGGTCTCAAGTTTATCCCAAAACAGTATTTGATTGTCATCATTTTTTTCATGCACAAATATTGGGATGCAAATGGGTATTAGAACCGAAGATATAGGTGTTAGTGCTTTAAGTTCGTCCATGTTCTTCCTATTCTTCATCTTGCTGCTGTCACAGTATTATTGTGATGAAATTTATGACATAACTCCTTCCCAACCATTAGCTCAGGGACAAACCCTTGTTTCCCCTGGCCACATTTTCGAATTGGTATTCTTCAGTCCTAATAATTCTGCTAATAAGTATGTGGGGATATGGCACAAGAATATATCTCGCCGCAAATTTTTATGGGTGGCCAACAGAAAAAAGCCTCTTGCAGTTTCCGACACCTTGGCTAATTTGATAATTAGCAGCAATGGGACTCTGGAGCTTGTAGATGGGTGGCAGAGTTCTGTCTGGTCAGCCAATATTTCAGTGCAATCTAATGGTTCAGCTGCTATTCTTTCAGACAATGGAAACCTTGTTGTCAAAGATAGTATAGGAACTGAATTATGGAATAGCTTCGATTATCCCAGTGACACACTTTTACCAAATATGATGTTGGGGTTTGACAGTAAATCTGGAAAGAGGAATTTCTTGACTGCCTGGAAAAGTGAGAATGACTCATCAAATGGGGTATTCTTGGTTGGACTGTCACCACAGACCCCATCACAAGTGTTCATTTGGGCTAATGGATCAACTCCCTACTGGAGAAGTGGCCCATGGGACAAATCAAAGTTCACAGGCATACCGGAAATGAGTGCTCGATATCTAAGTGGGTTTAATCTAGATGATGATGTGAAACAGGGAAGAAAGTATTTCTCTTATAATTTGTTTGGCAATACTGTGGCATATCTTGACATCTCTTCAGAAGGAGTACTAAAGATGATGCTTTCAGAGACTGGGGAGAACTGGCAGCTTAACTGGGAGACACCAAAGAATCCATGTGACATTTATGGAGCATGTGGACCATTTGGGGTTTGCAAAACTTCTGAATCACCAATCTGCAAGTGTTTGAAAGGTTATGTACCCAAGTTAGGTGACAAATATTGGAGCGGCTGTTTGAGGCACCCCAAATATTCTTGTGAGAGAGATTATGGGTTTTGGAAGATGGAAAGGTCAAAACTACCAGATTTTCATGAATATATACCGGCTTCGAATTCTGCAAATTGCAAGATACTGTGCCTAAATAATTGTTCTTGCCTGGCTTATGCATATGTTAATAATATAGGGTGTCTGGTCTGGTCCCAAGACCTCATAGACATACACGAGTTTTCCTCTGAGGGAGTGGATCTTTTTATTCGCCTAGTAAATGCAGAACTAGGTAATTGATGATAATATTGTTTGCACAACTCTAAGATTAATTAGCACTATATTTTCTGTTGTGTCTCATATACTTCTTTATGTATTACAAATTCACTTTTTCAGGTGAAGGAAAGCCAATTAAGTTAATTGTCAGCCTCACAGCTATTAGTTTTATCAGTATCTTGGGTGCCATAGTGTTCGGTTTGCACAGATTTCGAGCTAACCAAAGGGGTAAGTGAATGAGACAGATTAAGGAATTCCATTAATGCATCAGTACATAATCTCTCCCCCTCTATGAAGTATTAATCAAATCAGTATAACTCAAGGCCTTGAACTAAATCTTAGATTAGTTATTAATACAAAAAAGCAGGAAAGGAGCACTTTGATGGGATTGGGACAAGTGACTCTCCAAGGGACATTCTTCAGGGTGTAGAACAAAATGATCCATCTGAGTTACCTATGTTTGACTTTGATAGCATATTAATTGCTACAAACTTCTTCAGCGCAGCAAACAAACTTGGGCAAGGAGGATTTGGTCCTGTTTATAAGGTGATTGAACTTCACTCAAAGAAAAATATAAAATAATATTGTTACGTTAGAACAACTAAAACACGAAAACATGAATGGACTAATACATTTGTGGATATATATCTATTGTAGGGCAAGCTACAAGATGGAAATGAAATAGCAGTCAAAAGACTCTCTAGTAGCTCAGGGCAAGGCGTTGAAGAGTTTAAGAATGAGATTGTTTTGATCTCCAAACTCCAACACAGAAATCTTGTTAGGCTCATGGGTTGGTGCATTCACAGAGAAGAGAAGTTACTAATCTATGAATTCCTGCAGAACAAAAGCTTGGACACTTATCTTTTTGGTTGGTTTCATTAAACCTTTATTATATACAGATCTATATGTTGTGATTCTAGCATCTCTTTCATCCCAACTACAGATTGATAGCTTGTATTACCGCTTAACTTTACAGCCTTGATCTACACTACCTTGATCTATTTTAGCATCTATAAATGTTGCGTACTAAACAATGCTCACAATTTACACAATTTTGATCTGTTATTTTTTACTCTTTTAAAGTGTATCAATACTCGGTCTTACCTTTAATATATTTTATTTGCAACCCATTAATCAGATTTCTTTCAGTCTATTTTTTCCTTGTTTCCTTTCCCCATCATTCTTTATTGGTCAAAACATCGACTCTATGCCTGGCATGGAATATCTTTTTTTTTGGCCAAAACAGAATATCTTAAATTCATGATAACAGTCTATGTTTTTATTATATAGGAGAAACAAAACTGCCATTATTGGTTACATAACAATTGGGTGCATTTTGTAGATCCAATAAGAAGAGCAGAGCTGAGTTGGGATAGACGCTTCAATATTATTCATGGCATTGCCAGAGGACTTCTTTATCTCCATCGTGATTCAAGTTTAAGGGTAGTACATAGAGATCTGAAGGTTAGCAACATTCTTTTGGATGAGAAGATGAACCCCAAAATCTCAGATTTTGGATTGGCACGGATGTTTGAGGGAACACTTGATCTAGCAAATACTCACAGGCTTGTGGGAACACTGTAAAGCATCCTTTCTGATCTAACGTTTTCTGGTTGCAATTGCTTTTCTTATCTCTTTTGTGTTATGTAGTAGCATTCTTAAGTAAAATTTGGAATACCATCTGAGTTAAGTAAAATATGGTTATCATCCACTTCCCCAAGCTAGCTTGCGCATGTGAAGTGATCATTGAAAGTACTTTATCTTGGACGTTAGTGAACATTCAAGTCATTGCTATTAGTATTAGAGTTTGTCTTCCTTCGAAAGGAGAACTAAGAGAATTAAGAGTTGGAAATTAAATTTGTATATTGTATGATTTTGTTCAGCATATTTGTTAGCACTTAGACAGCCTTTTGCTTGATACACTTATGATGTCCGGACCCTCATCATAAATCATGTTTGAATCAATTGCAGTGGCTATATGTCTCCTGAGTATGCCATGGGTGGAATGTTTTCTGTGAAATCTGATGTCTTTAGCTTCGGTGTATTGCTGCTGGAGATAGTCAGCGGCAGGAAGAACACCAGCTTCTACAATCATGAGGAACAGATTAGCCTGGTGGCTTATGTAATTTCCTAGTATTCTTGAATCTTTTTAATATATATATATGAATGTATCTGATAAGTGAGATATCATGCATATCAGGCATGGCAATTGTGGAGTGAACGCAGGGGACTAGACTTTATGGATGAAGCTTTGGCTAACCCATTTTCTCCGTCAGAAGTACTGAGATGCATACATGTTGGGCTTCTTTGTGTACAGGACCGTACCACTGATAGACCAACCACACCGGATATAGTTTCCATGCTAAGCAGTGAAACAGATTGTCCACAACCTAAACAACCTATTTTTGCTGTACACTCACAAAGTGACAGTGTTGTATGCTCTCTAAATGAAGCGAATTTAACAGTGGTTGAAGGGAGATAAGGTAGCTAATTAGAAAGTTTTTGGCCCTGTGTTTTCAAGCACAAAAAATAGAAAAGGGTTTGGAGTTAGATTTTGATACAATAAACACTAGTTTGTTTTTGTAGTACATGACACTCTAGTATCAATGTATGAAATTCTGAAGCAAGCCTTCTATCTTAAATACCTCAATACCCATCTAATTCCCAGTTTCTCAAGATTTAAGCAACACAAACTCATCTTCATTTATGAGTATGCACCTCATGAATCATTTTTTGTCCTACATTGGTCCTTTTTGATAATCTTCAGTACGTATTGTGTATCTCTGAGTGTTTGGAAAGCAGGAAAGGTAGAGAGAAAAGCAGAAGAGAGAAAATAAAATCAGAGAGAATTCGGTACTGTTATTGAAAATCAATTAATGAATTACAAGAGGTTTCAGCTTATATTACAAGCTTACAACGATCTCACTAACACAACAAACCAAGCTTAACAGCTGTCTAACAAAACTAACTAAACCAATAGTGCTGAGCTGTATCAGTTTAGCTGAGTCAACAAAGACTGCAACCATTGACTGATCTGATGATCTGAAAATGAACCTTACCACTTTTGAACAATGAAACAGAAGGGCAGGAGATGGGGAGGGAGGGAAGGGAGGTGGCGTGGGGTGGGGTGGGATGGGTAGTAAACGCAAATTTATTTTGAATTTTGAATGAGATAAATATCATCAATATCCTTATAAATGGATCTCTACAAATCTGGATGATAAAATTATGGCTTATTGTTTGTTTCACCTCTGAAAGTATACGTAAATCCCAGATTACCCCTTGGGGTTTTAAGTGCCTTACATTGCCTCATGAGGTTATAGTTCGTGTTGCAATTAACTCACTTTTGTCATGGACTTATTTTATAAATTGTCTCCATTTCGGATTAATTGCAACACGGAACTCAGGGGCAATGTGAGGCAAATGAAACCTCATGGGGCAATGTGGGATTTGCGTATACTTTCAAGGGTGAAACAAATAATAAGACTTAGGGTCCGTTTGGATTCTTAAATTTGGATTTGGATTTGGATTTCAAATTTATGTATTTGAAATCCATGTAATTGAAATCCTTAGATTTAAAATTCTATTGTTTGGATGTAAAATTTAAAAACGAGGATTTTACAAAGTATTTCAATTTTAAATTTTTTTTTAACAATTTAAGAATTGAAATATATGATTAAAAATAAAATAGTTGTCGAAGGGTGGCCGAAAAAGTCACCTAAAAGTGGTTGGAAAAGTTGTCGGTGGATGGTCGGAAAAGTCGCTGAAAAGTTGCCGGAGGTGGCCGGAAAAGTCATCGGAAAGTCGCCGGTGGTGGCCGGCAAAATCGCTGGAAAGTCGCCGGCGGTGGTCGCCGGAGGGTGGCTGGCTGTGGTCGCCGGCAATTGTGGCCGGAGGTGAGGGAGAAAGAGTGAGGGTGGGATGGTGGGATGGTGGGATTTCAAATACCTAATTGGAGAATGTATTTGAAATTCATGGATTTAGCCTTCTCAAATTCATCTTGGATTTGGAGAGCTCAAATCCAAATTCAAATCCAAATCACCCCCTATCCAAACGGACCCTTAATTTTATTATCCAGATTTCCATGAATATGTGCAGCTTAAGACTATTGAGAATTAAATGGTTATTGAGGTATTGAAGATAAAAGGCATACTTCAGAATTTCATTCAATGATAGCTATCTCCCTTCGACCGCTGTTAAGGTAGCTCCATTTAGAGAGCATACAATATTGTCACTTTGAGATTGGAGATCACGTCTTAAGGAGCTCTGCAAAGCAAACATAGGTTGTTTAGGTTGTGGACGATCTGTTTCACTGCTTAGCATGGAAACTATATCCGGTGTGGTTGGTTTATCAGTGGTACGGTCCTGTACGCAAAGAAGCCCAACATATATGCACCTCAGTACTTCTGATGGGGAAAATGAGCCAGCCAATGCTTCATCTACTAAGTCTAGTCCCCTGCATTCACTCCATAATTGCCATGCCTGATATGAATGATATCTCACTTATCAGACACATTCATATATATTAAAAAGATTCAAGAATACTAAGAACTTACATAAGCCACCAGGCTTATCTGTTCATCATGATTGTAGAAGCTGGTGTTCTTCCTGCCACTGACTATCTTAAGTAGCAACACACCAAAGCTAAAGACATCAGATTTCACAGAAAATATTCCGCCTATGACATACTCAGGAGACATATAGCCACTGCAGCAGTTGATTCAAACATGACTTATGATGAGTGTCTAAACATCAAAAGTGTTTACCAATTTCACACGTATCAGGCAAAGTCTACTAAATATGCTGAACATACACAAATTTTATTTCAGACACTCATAATTTTCATAGTTTCACTTCAGAAGATGACCTAATACATTCCTGTACAAAGTCTACTCCCAATCAAATGACTTGAATGTTCACTGAAATCCAAGATAAAGTACTTTTTATGAAATTAGCCATTTACCTTGGATTATGTCCCAAATTTTACTTATATATGCTACTAAATTACACAAAAGAACTAATAGCAACAAGAAAATGTTATATCAGAAAGGATTCTTACAGTGTTCCCACAAGCCTATGAGTATTTGCTAGATCCAGCATCCCCTCAAACATCCGTGCCAATCTAAAATCTGAGATTTTTGGGTTCATCTTGTCATCCAAGAGAATGTTACTGACCTTCAAATCTCTATGAATAACCCTTAAACTTGAATCACGATGGAGATAAAGAAGTCCTCTGGCAATGCCAAGTATGATGTTAAAGCGCCTATCCCAATTAAGCTCTGCTCTTCTCATTGGATCTACAAAAGGCGCCCTTTTGTAATAGCAATTTTGTTTCTCATATATAAGAAAAACATACACTGTTATCATGAATTTAGGATATTTGGTGCCAGGCATGCAGTCAAAAATAAAGAATGACAATGTCAAGAAAACAAGAGACTGAAAGAAATCTAATTAAGTTGGTTCCAAAGATAACACTTAAAGGTACGATTGAGTATTGATACACTTTACAAGATTGAGTACTACACAGTAGATCAAGATTGTGTAAATGGTGAGTGTTGTTTAGTACACAACAGATAGCATCTCCTAAATAGATGCTAAACAACAGATCAAGGTTGTGTAGATCAAGGCTGCATAGTTAAGTTGAAAGAGACGCTATCAATCTATAGTTAAGGTGAAAGAGATGCTGGAATCACAACATATAGAGCTGCATATAATAAAGGCTTAAAGAAACCAACCAAAGAGATAAGTGTCCAAGCTTTTGTTCTGCAAGAACTCATATATCAGTAACTTCTCTTCTCTGTGAATGCACCAACCCATGAGTCTAACAAGATTTCTGTGTCGGAGTTTAGAGATCAAAATAATCTCATTCTTATACCCTTCAAGACCTTGCCCTGAGCTACTAGAGAGTCTTTTGACTGCTTGTTTGGGGATAACACCCCCACTCAAGTCAACGGTCAACATTTCTGGCCACATGGTATCTTGGATTCGGCTTCCGTCCCACTACCCACGGCCAATGGCCCAGTCGACATAACTCCGGTGGATTGGATCCTAACAGCTATTCCGATCCGAACTGACCATGTCACGGCCTATTGTTAGAGGCAAGGTCTTCAAAATCACCGATCGCTCGGATTGGATTGTTTGCTCGGATTAGTGTTATCCGAATGGCCTTCTTCAATCAACAGATTATTCGGCCGTGGTGTCATCTTCCATGTAATCGGATCGGAATCAACTTCATTTTCCGATCCAAGTACTTCCTAGTAGAGCCAAACTCCCGCACAAGTCGACCACCACTGGAGGCCCCACTCGAATCGGATTGGTCATTCTCAACTCATCCTCTTCCGAGCCGAGCACAAACTTGGATGGCAGTTATTGCACCTGACACTCCGAAGGTAACTTTATGCTTTGCATTTATGGCTTACCAACTCTACTTTGCTTTCCATTCAATGCATAAGACTTCCAGCCCTTCAGCAGCCATCCTTCCTCCATAAAATGGGGAATCTGTCAGTAAAACCAGCTTGTTCTGCAAGCTTAGCCTCTAAAGCCTATGATCAGCCATGATCACACCTACAATCCAGCCAAAATATCCTAATCTCTTTGCCTATAAGTAAGAGCACAACCACAAGGTAGAGGGACACACAAAAATCTGAGAAAACTAGCCAAAGCTCTGAAGAAACTTACCCAGAAAACTTTACCTCTTTTCCTTCATCTTCTTCCCTAGTTCTCACTGTGTTCTTCAGCACTCCCTGCATCTTCCTCCTTGCACTTCTCTGACTTTGCCATCGGAGTACCTCTGGCCGGTACCACACCGGTGCTCTTTTCTGTTCATTGTGCAAGAAGAAACTCAGAGACCTGCTGACTCGTTCAGATCATCCACTCGGTCGCTCGACTCGCCACGTCACCGACAATCCGCATCTAAGTTGTGTGTAAAGGTTATCAACAGATTTTTGCATCAACACTGCTATTTCCATCTTGCACTTCTCTGACTTTGCCATCGGAGTACCTCCAGCCGGTACCACACCGGTGCTCTTTTCTGTTCATTGTGCAGGAAGAAACTCAGAGACCTACTGACTCGTTCGGATCATCACTCGGTCGCTCGACTCGCCACGTCACCGACAATCCGCATCTAAGTTGTGTGTAAAGGTCATCAACAGATTTTTGCATCAACACTGCTATTTCCATTCCATCTTGTAGTCTGCCCTAAAATAGATAATATCCACAAATTTATTAGTCCATTCATGTTTTCTGTTTTAGTCGTTTTATTGTAAAAATTTTATTTTATGTTTTTCTTTTGAGTGAAGTTCAATCACCTTATAAACAGGACCAAATCCTCCTTGCCCAAGTTTGTTTGATGTACTGAAGAAGTGTGTAGCAATTAATATGCTATCAAAGTCAAACATAGGTAACTCGGGTGGATCGTTTTGTTCTACACCGTGAAGAGTGTCCCTGGGAGAGTCAGTTGTCCCAATCCAATACTAAACTTAGATTCAGTTAAAAGATACATATATATCACCAATCAGCTCAACAACTAAACTTAGTTTCAATTCAGAGGAAATGCAAGTGTTTTGCAGCCCTCTTATTTCTCATCCCTTTGTTTAGCTCTCCTCCGCTTATGGAAAATGAAAAATATGGCACCACAGATGGTAATGGCAGAAATAGCTAGGACGCTGATGATGTTCTTCTTTATTTTAGTATCTCCAACTGAAAATTAAAAACAAAAAACATATCAAAAGAGGTTTGACAGAGAACAGAGTAATATTATCCCCATATATAGATGTTCAAGAGCATCATCATCATCACTAGTTCTGCATGTGCCAGGCGGAGAAAAAGTTCTTCTCCACCAAAGGAGAACTCTTGGATGTCAACAAGTCCTCTGAACCACACCAAACACCCTCTATCTCTTACACATGCATAAGCCAGGCAAGAACAGTTATTGAGGCACCATATGTGGCAACTTTCAGCATTCCCAAGCGGCACATATTCATGAAAATCTGGGATTTTTATACCATCCATCTTCCAAAATCCATCTCTTTTCCCTCTCAGTGAATTATCACAAAATAAGTTGGTTCGCCTCATGCATCCTCCTGTCCAGTTTTTTTGGCTCCACTTCTCATTTGAATTTGGTACAAAACCTTTCAAACACTTACAGATTGGGGATTCATACATGTTACATACCCCAAAAGGTCCACACGTCCCATAAAAATCACATGGACTCTTTGGTGCTTCTCAATTAGTAGACCAGTCTTTGCCTTCAGGCTGATTCATTACCTTTAGAACACCTTCGGGTGAAATGACCAAATTTGAGACATAGTCAGTATTAAGATATGAGACATTGCCTGTATTAAAAGAGAAAACTGCCGTTCCCTTCTCCACATCTTCTTGAAGATAAAATGCGTTTTGATAAGATCCACCCATTCCTTGTATCCCAATGAACTTTGATTGATCCCATGGCCCACTTCTCCAGTGAGGAGTTGAACCTTCCCAAATGAATGCTTCTGGCGGCTTCTGTGGTGCAATTCCAAAAATGAATTTTCCAGGGGATGGATCACTTTGACTTGTCCAGCAAGTCAAGACACGTCTCTCTCCAGTTTTAATGTCGAAACCAATTGTTGTGCTGGGTAGGAAAGTATCACCAGGATAATCCAAACTCTCCCATAAAGGTTCCCCAGATAGGCCATCTTTGAGAACCAAGTTTCCATTGTCTGAGAGGACTGCAACTGAGCTATTTGATGGGACAACTGTATTTGTTGACCAGATAGAGTTTTGCTTTCCATCCACAAGCTCCAGATTTCCATTGCTGCTGATTGCTAGACTAGCTAGAGGATCTAAGACCGTAAGCGGATTCTCTCCGTTGGCCACCCATACAACTTTTTTAGGAGAAATTTTCTTGTACCATATGCCCACATATTGATTATTGCCATAATTATTAGGCATGAAGAAGCCTAATTCAAAAACTTGGCCAGGGGAGATAAGAGTTTGTCCATGTGCCAATGATTGGGTTGGAGTTATGTTATATATTGGATAGCAATAATGTGATTGAAACAAGTTAAACAATAGGATTGTGGAAGAAAGTAAAACTCTAGCATTTTTCTTACAACCACCCATCAGCCTCACAAGAAGATGCTTGTAGAAGAAACAATGAAGCAACAAGAATAGATCGATGATCATACACAAAGATTTCTATTTGCTGGAGGAGATGGAAAATATATGAAAGGGGTGTTCTATTGCACTTCCAATTTACAGTGCATAATTTGAAGTTTAATATAATATCTTACAGAATTTCTATTATTTGTGAATTATGATATCTTTTACTCAATTGTTTTGTTTGACTCTTCAGTTAGGACCTATCTAAAATATTATTAAATTTTGTTATCTAAACTAAAAACTTATTATAATTTGGTATTTAAAATCAATGGACCTTACTTGGCCAAAAAAAAAAATAAATCAGTGGACCTTTAAGAATTCTTAACATTATTATCATAGGAGTTGTATAAGTATAAATCTTGTAGATAACGTAATTTTTTGGTTAGCCATTTATGAAGCACGTACCTCATGGGGTTGCCATAGTTACTGTATGTTGCCACCTATTGGCTTGCGATTAAAGTTTATTGTCTCAATGGACCCATTTAAAGCTTATTGTCTCAATTTAAAGTTTATAGTCACTCCCGTTTAAAGTTTATTATCTCAATTTATTCTTGTAAGTTTCCTTTTTATGAGACATGGGAAAAATTTACAAAGGTAAAATTGTGACAATAAACTTTTAGAAGGAAAACCGAGACGAAACTATAGTTTTATGGAGTAAATATACAAATAAGTCTTGTATTATGTAATCCAGACCTATTAACTAAGGGAATCAACAACATAAAACATGTTCAAGCCAAATTAAAGCTTAAACTAAGCCTTGAATTAAGCTTATATTTTTTATTTAAAATTACTTTTATTGATAATAAATTCATGACACATGTCCACGGGCCATAAGTGGAAAGTGGAAAAGTAAATGGGGTAATGTGCAAATAAGTTTGTACTTGTGCTTGTACTTGTACTCATACAGGGATCTGGTTCTAGGCTTCTAGCTAGACACACAGAGAAACCACTTTCTTTCCTATTCCTTCTCACAGAAACAGACTACTAAGTACTAACCCTCTGTCTCCCCTCAATTTCAGACTTTCTATTGTCTCGGCTACCCAATACTCAAATCAAAGTCCTCCAACAGTCAGCATTCAAGAAGAAGCCCAGATTCTATAGGAAAGAATTTATTTGCGAAACAAATCCAGCAGGCGCCCAAATGAAGATTCAGCCTCCATTACTAAACTCAAAAGATAGAGCTCAAACTGAAACTCAAAGAGTAAATGGGCTGCTGGGATTGGGCTTCAGAGTGGGCAGGGCTGGGCTGGACTTCAGAGCTATACATTATAGTCAGACACTGGCCGGCAAAGGTATACATATTTAATATTTTTACTAGTCCACGTTTTTTAATTTTAAATTCTGTATAGTCCTGGTCCTATTAATCTTATATATTTATCATCAGCATCAAAAAGAGTTGACGTCAAATGTCATTCCAATAAAAAAAATTCCAGGTTCAAGGGGGCAGCATTTTCCTCGAAGATACAGATGAAAATGTAGTTTTTAAACTTTTTATTTATTTATTTTATAAACAAATAAGAATATATATAGTCAATTGTACCACAGCTTCGGAGAAAATTTAAAGCTATTTAATTAGATTTAGAAGATCTCGCTTACACATCATGCCATGTTGATTGTTGAATTAATAATGGGTTTCTGGTAGCCAAGTGTAATCAATACTTTTTTAGTCAGACATACTAAAACAATAAAACATAGAGAAAATTACCAATTTAGTCCACTCATTATACACAAAGTCTCAGTTTGGTCCACGATTTTATTGTTTAGCCAACATAATCTAATAACTATCTGACATTTACCCAAAAGGTCTTTTCCATCATTTTTTCATAAACTCCCGTTAAGTAGTGTCACGTAGCCCGCACATGTGGGGGCAAAATGGTGATTTCGCATGCTTGGGTTAGTCTAGCCCCCAAATACACCTTCCCCCCTCCCAAATTCTTCCATCCCGCCACTATGGTGCATTTGGTTCCAAAATTTTCATTTTTATTGGGATAAATAACCCAAGTTGAATAGCTAAAGTTCCCTGACCCAGCTGGGCTTCGCATTCCTCTTCTGCCTTTTTCCTTGCACCTGCAAGCATCATGTCTTCCTCCACATCCTCAACACAAAGGTGGACTATTGGAAGAGTTTGCCGCTGTGGTAAGCTTGCTGGAATGAGTACTAGCTGGACTGATCTTAATCCAAGAAGAAGATTTGAGACATGCGAACTTGGGAAGGTAAGAAACATGCATTGGTGGTTATATCTGAATTTTTTGGCTTGTGATTATGGGGTGTGTGGTTGTGTGCATTTAAAATCCTTAATTTTGCAGAGAAATGGAGGTTGTGATATATGGAATTGGTTGGTCTGCTATGTTTTACCCAACCCAACACACAGCAACACTCATTTAACCCCATTTGACTTACCCAAGCACGTAAAATCACCATTTTGCCCCCACATGTGCTAGCCACATGACGCTACTTAACAGGAGTTTATGAAAAAATGACGGAAAGGACCTTTTGGGTAAACGTCAGATAGTTATTCGATTATTTTGGCTAAAAAATAAAATCGTGGACCAAACCGAAACTTTGTGTATAATAAGTGGACTAAATTGGTAATTTTCTCTTAATTATAATAGCAACCTTTTATGTTTTTATCAAAAATAATATTCGTCAATCTATTTGATCATAGTTAAATGACTAAATAATTTTCGATTTGATTGATTTTTTACAATAATAATTTTTTAAGTAAATTATAAACAATAGACAATCCGGATAATGAAATAAGTCATAAAGTGTGTTCACGTTAACTTACAAGAATTCTATGTTATATATATATATATATGTTATATATGTTATCGTATTCAATTTAATACGTTAAAGCACTAGCTTCTGAATATGTTATATATGTTAAGTTATGGTATTTAATTAAATATCCTTTGTGAAGTCTATTTCAGGAATTCCATCGCAGAATATTAGATTACAAAGTCGTTGACTTTATGAGAAACAGAGTATGTTGAGGACAGAAATGAGTGCACAAGTATTAATTTCAATTAATTACTTTTCAGTCTAATAAAACATCCTATGCCTAGTAGCGCCCTATGGGCTATCTCTACGGATAGATAAGCACGTCCATCTCAACATGCTTCTCATTCGCTGCCTACTTCACAATCTTGACGTCGAATTTAATTTTCTCCTCATAATTAACTGCTTTTTGCCTTGAGGATCTGCCTCTAGTTAGGGTACGTGTTGACTTTATTTTATTAGGAAAAAAATAGAGTAGGAATATGGTAGGGAGTTCATGAAAATAGTTGAAATATATGTATCCATGATATGCAAATTAATATTTCACCCAATTCTTGATATAACAACAACCAACGGCCCACATTGTGCAACACTTCCAGCACCAAGGCAGACTGTCACTATATATAGACTGATAGGAGGACATTTGTGTCACGCAAACCTCAGAAGCAATGGCCAACCGAGTCTCCGACCACCTCGAGCCATGGCACTACCTACACGGCAAGGTTGTCATGGTCACCGGTGCCTCATCTGGGCTCGGTGCTGAATTCTGTTTGGACTTGGCTAAAGCAGGTTGCAGCATTGTGGCCGCGGCTCGACGTGTCGACCCCCTCCAGTCCCTCTAAGATCAACTCAACCGCCTCACCATCTATTCTCCTTCATCTGCTTCTGTAAATGGGCCAGGAGGCCCACGTGCCGTGGCTGTGGAGCTCGATGTCGCTGCTGGCGCTCCAGTAATTGAGAAGGCTGTACAGAAGGCTTGGGACGCGTTTGGCCACATCGATGTGCTGATTAACAATGCGGGCTTTAGGGGTTAGTTTTGAATATTGTGATATTCGCTTTCTGTTGTTTTTTTGTTTTTTTCATTCTATTTGGGTAGTGTTTGGTGCAGCAGCTCGCTGGTAAAGGTGAAGGTGTCACTGGTGCAGATCGCGATGGGTAATGGTGATGCTGTCGCGATGGGTGTGAGAGAGAGTGAGAGAGCGAGAGAAGTACGGGAGGCGGGTGAGATGGGTGATGGTATCACTAATGCAGTTCACGGTCGGGTCAGTTTACCGATGGTTGGTGGAGGCCCAAACCCGAAATCGACCATTTATAGTTGAGTTGGGCCCCCAATTACTAGTGGGTTGTACCGACGT